>CM033474.1:142986629-143209932 GCA_019447015.1 Hymenochirus boettgeri
TTCTTATAAAAAGGTCTATTTCATGTTATACTCTGTGGGGAGTCTTTTATTCCTTTATCCACCTCACCTTAATTTATAAAGCTAATCAGTATCCTGTGCTCTCAAGTCCAACCCCATAGCAACTGTAAATCTGGTACTTGTGGTGGTAAATACTAACACGTTGATCATAGCATGTCAATCTGGATTCTGTATAGGAGTTCAGGTTGCTCAATGATGATGTTTAGTTTGAACTGCACATTGTAGCAGGATTGCTTGAGTCTTTTCTCAGACCTGCAGGTTTATTCCACCTAGACCCTTGGATTCTAGCTGTCGGGTAGGTGGAATAGGAAAGAGAGGGCAAGATTGGTAAGGTTTTTGACACCTACTGCCTGAAGTGACCTAAATAATCCTACCCTAGGAAAATAGCTAATAGCTATGGATGTAAGGAAAGGGCAGATGGATCTCTTGTGATCACATGTTCGAGTCCTTGGGTAGGAATCGCTAAAACACAAAAAAAAAATTCTTTTCTAGGATGTATGAAAACAAAATTGTATCCTATTTGGTTCCCCTGGATGCTGCTATGGAGACTTTTGGGTAATTTCCATGTTTCCATGGCAACTCTCAGGAAAGCTATACCTTTACAAAGGCTTTTACAGCATTCCACAAGCTAAATGCAAGCCAGAGCGCCAACTATGACGGTTTTGGCTTTATTGTAAAATGCTGTAAAAGCCTTTTTAAAGGTATAGCTTTCCTGAGAGCTGCAATGGAAAGATGGACATTTCCCAGAAGTGCCTGTCCTTATTTGCATATACTGAAAGGGAGCTGCAAAGCCTTATTCTCTCCCAATCTTATTTGATTTTTTTTGATTTGACGTCTGAATGCTGATGACTGTAAGTCACAGTTTAAAAATACCCGTGTAAATATTCTATATCCACTGTATCCACACATTCAGGTAGCACGAACCGTTGTCTCCCAAGAAGACAGCTATTGGGGACAATTTGACACACAGAAACAGGGAACAGTCTTTGGGTTTGGTTTTTAAACTGACCTCAGTCAGGTTTAATTAGAGTAACAATAAAATAATTAATTCTATGCCACACTGGACTTACTAATACAAAATAAGGATCCCTGACTGTTTGAACACTCACAGTTAATCACAGTCAGCTTTGTGTCTCTCCCTGGAGAATTAGCTTGTTTTACCCAGTCTCCTACTGGGGTTTACACACTCTGACACTTAGATTTCTGGTCTGCTTGCTTGCAGACTTACATGCTCCTTGCCTGTTAATCTCACTGGGGTATAAACTTGTGGACCTCAGAGGTACTGGTCTGCCTGCTTGCAGACCCACAAATTACACGAACACCATAACACATAGACCGCAAATTTGCTGTCACATGTGTAATAGCTCTGTAAGGGAAAGGACTGACCCATTGCAGGATGAATAAACACCTCTCCCTTGTGTACAAATTAACATTATACACAGTGGAGACATAGAAACATACCTTTACGTTGAGTTGACAAAAAAGAAGCTCTTGTTACCACCCTCTGTGTTCTATATTGTGATTTCACCAAATAACTGCCTATGGAGCTGTCCGTAATAAGGGCAATTATTGCGAACAATATGACCAATGCCATCACTTCCTTTAGTATAATTCATGACCTCTTATGCTGATCTTTACATCTCTTTAGCTCTGATCACTTAATATATGTACTGTATGTATTTGTTTTTATTCTTATTTCTTCTCCCCTCCCCTTCCCCTCTGTTTGAGTTTCATACGCATCTCATTCATATGTTGTTTACAGCAGGTCTCATCGAGACAACCTTTTAACCCTGGTGAGTTGGCCCACAGGTACAGCTATCTTTACATGTCAAGAAAGAAGCTTACAAAATCAAAAACTGGTTCCTATATGTTTCCTTGGAATACAACTCAGTATGGATCTTATCAGACTTCCTCTCTAATACATTTAAGAAACAGATATATTCAGTATGATAATTCAATTATTATTAGGATGAAGCATATTAATGGTTATGGAAGTCTACCAGGGAACCAATGTTGCCCTGCCACAGTAGGAGATGTCATCTATATATCTCCACCAGGCCACACAGTGCCTGGTGAAGGCAAGTAAGATGTAGATGTACTCTTCCTCAAGCCAAGCCATAAATGCATTGGCATAGTCGGGGCAACATTGGAACCCATCGCTGTGCCACTACATTGAAGTAGAATTTCCAGAGAAAGAAAGTAATTTTGTTCAAAATAATCTCGGGCAATTAATAAGAAATTCACCTCATTTTTAGCATGCCTTCCACTCTGTACTAACATCCTTTGAAAAGCTAAAATCCGCCCTGATGAGGGATAGATGTATAGAAAGAGGAAACGTCCAGTGTGGCTAGCACAATGATATCCCAGTTACCCATATGTACACTATTTAATTTACACAAAAACCGGTGTGTATCCCATAGGTATATTGTATACCCTGTACTGAGGGTGTAAGAACCCTGTCCAGCATGGTAGCCACAGGGCAGAACACGGAACCCATCCCTGCCATCAAAATGCAAGTTCGTTACACTATATTTAATATTAAAGTTAATTGGAGCTGATGCTGCGACTTTATGATCAATTTCCCCCGCTGTGTTATGAATATTGTATCCATGCATTGCGAATGTTTTGTTTTTAATCTGTGTTTTGTATAAATTTTGATATTATTGTCAGTATTTTACACCAGTGTTTAGATGATGAGATAAATTTGAACTGATGATCCTGAGGATGTCCTGTTCAGTGGCCAAAATGCATTGATCAGTAAGTTCATGCAAGTGTTTTTTGTTCAAGTCCGTGAGTGCTCCTGCATGGTATTATTTTGGGTGTGCTTTACAGGTTTTAGCACCAAGGGTGTCATATTTGAGTATATATACTCAAACATACTGATATATTATAATATATATATTATATAATATATATATAGATAGATAGATAGATAGATTAGATATGTGCATAAGAAGAACAGGCACTCACAGGTCTTCAGTAAGACTTAACCTTTATTTATTCATTAAAACACGCATCAACACGTTTCGCCTTGAGGCGGCCGTCATCAGGATAATGCGTCACATACCTGTATCCAATTTATACCATGAGTGCACCCCACACCCCCATAATGAGACAGTAAATGCCCATAAAAATATGTATACAATTAAAACCATAGAACAGCATCAATTGATGAGAGTATTGCAGCAAATTTGCAATAAATAATAAATTTGTATTACATAAAGCTAAACATTACTCCTCATATATTAACAGTAGGAAAATATTATAGTGCTGTATGAACAATTTTCATGGCAATACTCATATTAATGTAACCAAAAAAAGCTTGCAGATCACAGGAAACACTGTAACAATAGCTGTTCATTTGTCCCCTAGGTGTTAATATATCCAAATGGTTGTATCACTTGGCCTCTTTTTGCAACAAGTAGCAATCTTTGCTGGATTTAATTTGCTGGGGAGTTAACCCTCTATGATCATACACCGTAGACTTGAAATAAGGGGCCCAATTTTTTTTTTTTATGGTGTGCCACCGCTAAATCACCAAACTTTGGATTTGTGTGATTTCTTTTGTGGCCAAAGCTTGCCGTACAGAGGACCTGTGGTCCTCTTTGAACGTAGTGGTGGTTTTCCAACATATGATGAGCAGATGATAAGATAGACAACATTTGCTGTCACAAGAAAACTCTCATGATCTTAAATTTCTTCCCAGTGTGGGAATGGGCAATTCCTTGCCCGTCAGCATGGAACAGCACGTGATGCAGTTGGACAATGGAAGCAACGCAATTTGGGAATTCCAAAGGCACTCGGGTATTCAGATTTACGTATGACATTACCAACCAAAAATTGGCCAAGTTGCATCCCCTTCTGTTTAGCAAAAGACAGTTTGCTGTAAGGGAGAAAGTTGTACAAAAGTCTATTTTAGTCACATTGTCAGGGTCAGAGGTTATCCGGGCCCTATCACCAGCCATGTAATGATCCTGGCCTGTTGTAATTGTTCAGTGAGCAATGTAGGATGGTATCCCCACCAATAGCCTACTAAAGGTATCCTCCAATTGGAGTTCTGCTTTTTTAGCATCAGTGTTATTGTGTAATACACATAAAAATTGACCAAAGACCATGCCACTTTTGTATTATAAAGATGGCAATTAGTGCCATGCAACAGCAAATTCGTATCTGTGTTTTTCCTAAACAAAGTGGTACCTAAGCCCTTGTCGTCTTGAATATATGTATATCAAGAAAATCAATTTGTTCATCCCCTATTGTAGAGGTAAGTTTGACAGGGGTAGATAAGCTATTAAGATGCTGCTCATTGTATGTAGTAAAATTTGAATAGCAAAAGTTTTGTTTGGAGAAAAAAACAACTAGCAAAGTTTTGGAAAAATTGAAATGTAATATTATAATCCAAATGAGCCTTACATGCAGTGGGCATTAGTAATATAAAGTATGTAAAAATTACAGAGAATGAAACACAGTAGGCAGAGGTGACTTTTTTTCAAATTTTGAGATTTGGTGTTTTGGACAATAGAGATTTACCTGGGAAGGTTGGATTCAATAGATATTTCCAACTTATTTATTTCAACTTAAACTGAATGTTTATATATTACAGTAATTTAGTTTACAAAAAGGAAAATATCTATTAAATTGTCCCAAGAAAATAAAGGTATTTTTTTGTAAATTTTTATAACTAAACTACTATTACTTAATAAGCAAAAGTGTGTAACATACCTCTAATGTTTCATTTAGACCTAATGGCACAGGTAAGTAACAATCTGCAGAATTTAACCAGGTAAAAGTGCCAATTCCTATAAATGAAATTATGGTACAACACAGTGAAGGTTTCGCAAATTGGTTTTGGGAATTGAGAACAAAACTTCTAAATTAAGTATCTGCCGTACACATTCAAAACAAATCAATCTACATTCTTTGAGATTGCAAGAAAAACATTGCCTCTACTAAATATCCTGTTTTTTTAACTAAACATTTCTCTGTTGACTACAGCTGGGATTTAAGTAAGGAACCTAGCGACCATGTGATTTTTTCTAATACAAACTAGACCAATTTATTAAGAACACCACTTGAACATACAGGAAAAAAGGAAAATATTAAAAAAAATGAAAAAATTTGAAATATATTATCACAATTATTGGGGAAAAAAGTTTAGTGCAGACAAATTTTATGATGCCTTTAACAAATGATGGAGAGCATTTGTCTAATTGAATTTGTCCCTGGCTGTGGTAGTGACAAAGATGGAACATTAAAAAGGGGAGGGGATCAAAAGGTAACTGTAGTGTAAACAGAAAGGGCTGTTATATAAAGCCCTTGAAATGTAAACGCAACAATGACCCTCTAGTGGCAATCAAGTTAAGACAAAGCCTCCAGCTCCTGATACACCACACACTGGCCATTTTCCGCCCTTCTACCGATGATTGAGATATGCTTCCCGCAATTTTTGATGAAAAGAAGCAGCACCCATGCCCTGACACCATCAAGAACAAAGGGACACTTGAATTGATGTCGCATGATGGAGATCTTCATACTTAATTGGGGTTGCAGCTAGAAGTGTCAGCATTGGATCTATTTCAAGTAATACAAAGGGATTTTTATTTGAAACAACTTTGTGTGTAAAAAGATTTTAAACATATTTTATGCTGCCACTGGTGCAAATTTCCCTATCTTTCTTAACAAATACCACAAATCTATTTTGTGATTTATGTTTATTTAGATCCTAATTTTTACAAATGTATTCAGTGGAATATTTTAACACATCATTTTCTTATCTAGAATGTTAGCCAATGAGGTCATCTTACCTCTGCTAGGCATAGACACCTCACCTGTTGTACATCTACTGTAACTGACAAGTTTTAATGATATACTAGTATTGTAAGTCCAAGCTGCCTTGTTTTTATACACTGCTCTAGCATCCTGCTTTTCCTCAGGTCCTAAATTTTAAACCAAAAGAGAGAATATTGTTCAAAATATTGTTCTCCATTGATTGTGTTTAGCACTACAGCATTTGACTATATGTTGCACATGGTACATATAGTGTGGGTGAGAGAGTGTGTGACAGTACTGCAGGGGAGCTTTGGATTGTGTGGGTGTGGGCCTTTGAGTGACAGATGAGGTGTAGCAGCTCCTACAAATCACAACATATTCAAAGGCTTATATCTCGGGGACTATGTAGAATTTAAAGAAACCTGCAGTACTGTCACACACTCTCTCCACCACACTATATGTACCATGTGCAACATATAGTCAAATGCTGTAGTGTCTAAACACAATCAAAAACCATTAACCAGCAATATGAGCATAACACACTATAAAACAGCCCCTCTTATTTATATACATACAAAACCAGTGACTCAAATGGAAACTAATACAGTAATATAATAGAGTAATACAGACTATATACCAAACAAGACACACAGTGCAATCTATGAAATATATAGACTAAAGCAACTGAAATGTAACAGGACAACAAGCAGTGTCACTGTGTTTGTGAAGGTCTCACTACAAGCTGCTGTTACACTGTCTCTCTTCTGTGATTATGATCTCAGCTAAGCAGGGGGAGAGATATGAACTTTAGGTAAAAAGTAAATAACAATTAGCAAAGTTAGAGAACAGGCAGAGTTCAGAACTACTTGTAAGAATCTCAGCACACTTGTCCTCCTCTCTCCCCCTCTGCCCCTCCCTTCAGCATATTGCTACTTTATTCCACACTTTGATTGCTTGCAGTCTAGCTCTGGAAGGGAGGGTCAACAGGGTCAGCACTTCATTTAAAGTCCTTTCAACTGACAATGCTCGGACTCTGTATACAGCCCGTCACTGCTTGAGGGGGAGTAGACAGAGAGGGGAGGGGGACTACACAGCTTGGTAAAAACTTCGCCAGTGTGAAGAAACAAAGCCACACAGAAACATGAAAGTAAGGCAGCTTATACTAAGTGTATTGTATACAGACAAAGTTTTTTTTTCACTATAGTTGCCCTTTAACCCTGACATCCAATCACGTGTCTCTGACTCCTTGCCATTTCATCCTGGATGTCTCAACGCTACTTAAATTAAATCTTTCTAAACTGAAATGATCATTTTTCCATCTAAACCTGGTCCTGTCCCATCTTTCTCTATCTCTGTTGACAATACCCCCATTTTGCCTATCCAATAGCATGCTGCCTAGGGGTAATTATTGATCCTCTCTCTCTTTTCTAACCACATAACTACAGTATGTGTGAAAACCTGCCGATTTTTCCTTCACAATATAGTGAAAATCTGCAGGTTCCTTTCTCTCCTGACCACACTATGCTTATGCATGCTCTCATCCTATCATGCCTGGACTATTGCAACCTACTACTTACTGGTCTTCCTGCTTCACACCTCTCTCCCCTTCAGTCTATACATAACTCTGCCACAACGTATTATTTCACTCTCTAATAAACAGTTTTCCAAATCTCCTCTGTACCGGGCAAAAACTGGCTCCCGTTAAACAGCGCATTATACACAAAATCCTTCTCCTAACATTTAAATCGCTTCGCTCTGCTGCTCCTCCTTATATTTCCTTTCTAGTGTCCCCATAGTAACTGCCCGTACCCTCCGCTCATCGCAGAACCAGCTCCCCCACTCAGCACTGCTTTTGCCTTTTTTCTCTTGTGGCTCCATCCACTGGAATTCTGTTTCCCTCTCTTTACGCCAGAAAACCTCAATTAGCAGGTTTAAATCTAGCCTATATCCTACTTATCTGGTAACCAGCACACCCACCAAACTAGATTGTAAGCTCCACAGAGCAAAGCTCTAGCACTATATTTATATAATTTATATATTTATGTACTGAACTATCAATATTTTATCCCCCTAGTATGAATTATTTTATTTTGTTACTGTACAGCGCTGCATACCCAAGTGGCGCTTTGTAAATAAACTATACATACATACATTGGCACTTTAAATTAGATTCATTTAAGCATTGGTTGTTTTAGTTCACAGATTAGCATGTACATTTACTTTAACTAAACTACTATAGCTATTTTTTACTTGTTGTTTATTTTAAGATTAAATGCAAAGGTATTTATACATAACTCTAGAAGAAAATGTGTCTAATTCTTAGCAAGTATGTCAATATAAAGAACAAGTGTGAATAGAGGTAGGGGGGTTTAACATGTAAAATGCTATTTTGACCCCTTACCCTCTGCAGTTTTTAAGGGCAATTATACTCACCCATTCCCCGTACCATTGCTGCATGGTGCCCCCCATAACTAATCCTCACCCCGTGGTACTTAACCAACAGCTGATTAAAGCTGACACTGTCAGTGACAGTCGCAGTAGCAATGGGAAGACACTGTGTCTCCCATGGCAATATGGTCATTGGCACATAGGGTTGAAGAGGACGGAACACCGAGAACGAGTGAAGAAGCAGTAGGAAAAGAACCCAGGGGGCACAGCAAGATCCACCGGGTACACAATAGGAGGAAGAAACGAAGAGGAGGAGGGAGATAATTCCCTTAAAACTACAAAGCTACAAGCAACAACACCCGCACAGGAGGTCCCTCGGCAAGCTGATAGACACACCACCGTATAGACAACAGGAAAAGTCGAAGAGAAGCCAGCGAGACAGGGAAAACGCCAAGAACAAAGGCAAACGAACCAAGAAAAAAAAACAGATAAAAAAGGAAAAAAAAAACAAAACCTAATTAAAGGGCATGTCCACCCTCAAATATAATTTTTCATAAATATATGTTGAGCATCTCCCCAAACCCCATTTTCATTATACTTATCTATTCAAAAGTGGATTTTAAAGACTTTTAGATCATGATCCCTCACCCACACATTCAGACTCTCTGCTCCTATTGCAAGGTGGTTTTGAGCACGCAGAAGCAGCTGCAGTAGAATTAACGGTTAACGGAAGGACAAGTGCTGGCAAGGTATTGAGGTCTGAGTCCTCTCAGGAGCTTATTTGGAACAGGTAAGAATAAAATGGGGTTTAGGGGGCTTGCATAATATTCGAGATGGATACAGAACCTGGTTCCAAAGTGAATTTCACGTACCCGCCGGAACTCAGACTTTGTTGGTTTAAATTTTTGTTTTACATTTTTTGTATTTTTCTGAATTGTGGTACTGTTTTCGATAATTATAAATAATCGAGAATTTTCAAACTAAAGATACTTGTTCCCCAGACCATTTCCCATGTCCCATAGCCATTTACTATAAGTTACTATTGACTTATAACTTTCAATATATTTAATAACTGTTAAAATATGGCTAATTTGGCTGTTTAGCCTAAAGGGCAACAAAAAAATGCAATGTATGTTTTGATATTTAGTAAAATAGCATGCTGTCTATATAAAAAATTACAACTACAATTTACACTGTACTTTAATCAGGGACATATCAATGCTTTGAGATCAAAAAGGAAAAAGGAGGAATCTGTTTGCATATTTACTTGAACAATGATAGGGCAGAAATGACAGGAGGGAGCTTTGGATTGTGTGGGTGTGTGCCTTTGAGTGACAGATGAGGTGTAGCAGCTCCTACAAATCACAACATATTCAAAGGCTTATATCTCGGGGACTATGTAGAATTTAAAGAAACTAAAGGTACCCTGGTGGATGGGATGACTTATAGGATACATTAGAAGAAATTAAAAAAAAACAATTTTCTCACTATAATTGCCCTTTAACGTAGGTGTGGACAAGTCTGCATATAAATGATACTTGAAGCCAAAATAGCTAATGACACCTCCCAAGGAAATAGTGTAGAGGGAGAACAATAAGGGTCCAAAAACAGACCCCTGCGGTACCACCACATTAAGAGGATCTGGAGAAGAGGTGTTGTTAGCATAAGATACAGAATAAGTTTGGTCAGAGAGGTAGGATAGAAACCAGAACATTTCCAGAACATTCTGAATGCCCAAAGAGTGAAGTATCTGCATTAGGAGGAAATTATTGACTGTGTCGAAAGCAGAGGATAGGTCAAGGAGGATAAAAATAGAAAAGAGACCATTGGCCTTTGCAACCTGCAAATCATTCACAACCTTAAGGTGACCATACATTTTCATTTTTCCCATTCTTATCATGCTACATTGAGTCTGGGCGGTAGTTAGCTAAACAAGAGGAGTCTAGCGAGGGCTTTTTAGTATGGGCTTAACATGGGTATGCTTAAAGATGGAAGGGAAAATTCCAGATGTAAGGGAGGCATTGAATATGTGGGTGAGTATAGGGGTACACACATGATTACAGTGCTTCAGTAATAAAGAGGACAAGGGATCAAGAGGACATGTCTTGAGCGGACATGATAGAAGCAGGCAAGAGACTTCTGAATGGGTCAAAGGAGAGGAGAAAAAGATACAAGAATAGCTGAGGGAGGCAAGGGCAACATAATCTGAGAGTCATCCCGAGATCTGCGCGTGGATGGACTCTTTATGTTGAAAGTAATAAGCAAAGTCCTGGGAAGAGTTTGGAGAAAGGAGAGGGTCAGCGGGAGAGGGGCGCAGGGATTCTGGGAGACTTTTACTGTCACATTGACAACTCCTCCCTCCCCTGGACCTCTTGCTTCCTACACTTAACATCCTTGTTCAATCTTCAGCAATGGACTAATGAATAACAAATCTAACCCATGTCGCTTGTTTTCCATCTGCAACTATTTTGGTGGGAGTTATACAGATGGACAATGCAAACCAGGTAGTGAAACTCTGCATGCCAATGACTCTCAGCAGATAAAGACATCATCCTAGGCTTGTTTGAAAAGTTTGAGAGATCTTGTTTCAATGGTCCTTGAATGTAAACAGTTCCCCATTTTTCCAATTTTGAATATATCTTACTTTTTACGTAATTATTTTACTTAATAATTATAGTCATTATTTATTTTTTCCCTATAGTACTTCCTGTGTCAGAGCACTTTGCTTGATTGTGGTCTAAGATACACCTATAACTCAGTGGGAATGATGCCACTTGTCAAGGAGGGCCATGAAAAAAACAGCATTGTACATGGCAGACAGTTGGTGTCGAACCCCTCTACCTCTATTTAGGCTTGGTTTCTTATTTTCACATAAATAGCCTCATTAATACCTCTCTTGAACCAGTCACGTTCCTTTGCAATATGTTAACATTACAATCTTCAAAGGTATGTCCTTTATCCTTAAGATGCAGGTACATGGCTGAGTCCTGACCCGAGGAATTGGCTTTTCTGTGCTGGGCCATATGTTGATGCAGTTGCTGTTTGGTCTCCCCCACAGGGTACATAATTGCCAGGGTACATAATTGCCATAGATTGTTGTACAAGTCATTCTGAATTGAGAAAGCCAGTCGGATGACTAGCAAAACGTCTTCAAGAACTAAACTTCAAGTCCAGTTGATCTAATTGAATACAACAGATATACCATGACCTGGATGAATAAGAAACTTCACAAGCAAATAATGAGCAAATTTTGATCATTATTTATTTCTTGTTAAAAATCTACTTGATGTTTACATTTAAAAAACATTCATCTTCAGTGGTGTAACTAGAAATGACTGGGCTCTATAAAAAAATTAAGCAACCCACAAGAATAAAAAAATGTAACCACTTTATTTTCTAGATCTCCTCCTAGAAGTTGGTATTGCCAAAGCTACCTGCAAAAACAAATAGAATTGGCTGCATATACACTTACTCCAACACAAATATTTGTATACACATGAACATGGTTTCTGTTGCCATTAAGGTTAGTAGCACATTTCCGACCATTCCCAAGTAGAGATGGCCGAAACTCACTAGTTTTGTTCCATTTTCAGATTCCCGGATCTCGGGAAAATCACAAAGATCCGAAAATTACCGAAAATACGATCGGAGACCATTTTTTAGTTTCCGATCGTATATTAGAAAATTTTTGAAAATTATTGTTCAATTTTCGAAAATACAATCGGAAACTCGAAAATGGTCTCTGATCGTATTTTCGATAATTTTCGAATGTTCAAGGCTATTTTCGAAAATTTTTCGAAAGTAGCCTCGTTCTTTCTAAAATTTGATTTCGGAACCAAGGGATCCAATCTCTACTACCAAGGCCAACGAACATTTACTGTCGGCTTGCTTTACATAGGCAGAACCCTTTGGACTGGGTGTAGAGGAATATTAAGACAATGACATACAGAATCTTGCAAATTTTGTCTGTTTTTTAATGATCTTTCATCAGTCTACCCAGCATTATCAGTGTTTTTTTTATTCAATCAAAGATGAACCTTCCTGCAAAGTAAACCTTTGTATCTTGTGTGGAGAAAATAAAAACAGATCTTCACAGTTTGAAACCCCTTCTCTTGATCCCTGCCCCAGATAGTTTTTCTTATGTTATAACTCTGTCCTGCCTTGTTATTTTATCACAAATTCTAACCAAAGCAGCACCCAGACTTAGCAGCTGCTACAGTTGCTATGGTGATCCCTTTGCTACTTTTCATCTCTAAAGCCTAAGAATTTTATTCTTACTAAAATATTCTTATTACTTTGTGATTTACTCTCACCAAGTTTAAATTGATTCTTTATTTTTACAAAAAACAGCAATACTCCACTACACTGGTATTATAACTTTTGGTTACCTCTCCCTATGCCTCCATCCTATAACGGCCTATAACGGCACATTCAACTTGAAAAACAAAGACATTTTGATAGAGGTAGCACTCAGACAACAGGCAGTATAACTGCAACCAGCGAGTTTATTCATGTGGAAAACACAACATGTTTCAAGCTACTGTGGGCCCTTTCTCAAGTGTTACCTCTATCAAAATTTCTTTGTTTTTTCTATTCTTTATTTTTACTCTGCTAAAAACAATTTAATCCCTTATACCCACAATTCCTACTATTTATAAAAAAAATAATCTCAGTTTATTGATTTGTTTATTATGTGTTTATATATTTCTTTTCTTAATGTGTGTTATGTGAACCCAGGACCGTGATTTATATATATTGTGTTCCTATATAGAGGTATTCTCTCTTAGCTTTATAGGTCCAAGCAGCTTTTATCATTACGACTTACTTATTGTATTATCCCGATATAGCGCTGTAGGTTTGGTATACAATTTAAACCCTGTATACATAGAATCCACACAAAAGCCAAGATAATCCACTCAAGTCAAGATCCATTCTATTTTTCATAAAATGTCCAGTACTTCATAAATATACTACTGTATATGTTACTTTGCTTTAGTTTTAAAATATGCCATCTGAAAAAAAATCATTAAACTTTAGAAACAGATTTGTTTATTCATTACATTCATGTGAATTGACAGCTTAAATTGTGTTATGGGTCAGTAACCATTGACTTCTATTGCAGATTATGCAGCCTTGATATTTTTAAAGAAAATAACAAAGTGTTAATTAAGTTTAATAACCCAAGAGATATACATGCTTACCAAGGAATTAATTGTAACCTTCTAAAATGTAAATTTTATACAACAGGGCCTTGCAAACAAACTACTGTAATAGCATAAAAAAACACATTAAATGTTACTGCTCAGCAACAGAGTAGAACGAAACTGTCAAGTTTTGTTAAACCAGCAGTTCCACAGAACACATTGAATCAGAATATTTTGAATTTTGAGTATATGATAGCATTTTTTAATTGAAAAGATCAGAAATTCGGAATTTGGAGAAATCCGAGTACGCATATTTTCTATACCGGATTCATTGTTGCTCAGTAATTTAAAATATAAAATTTTTAAAGGGCATGTCCACCCCCAAAACTATAATTTCCCCCACTACTGGCCCCACTCTGTAGTGTATAAAAATCCTTACCTTACATCCCAGCTCCAAATAGTTCTCCTGTAAAGTCCCCCCAAAGTCCAGAAAACTGACCACTAGGAGCCTGGCCACCAGGGAAATTGTTTCTGCCTCTAAGCTGTCATCTCAGAGGTTTTTGGCTTGCTTAGAGAAGCCCTTCACTCCCTCCCCCACTCCCTCTCCCTCCCTCTCCCACCCGTTTTGTTCTCCCTCCCCCAGCCCCAACCGCTATAATATATTTTCCAGAGACTCCCCCGAACTCTACTTACCTACCGTTCCATGCAAGCAGAAGGCCGGGCAGTGCGGCCGAGAAGAGAGGGAAGGTAAGTAACGATCGGGGGACTTTCTGTAAAATATATTATAGAGGTTGGGGCTGGGGCAACTAGCACTACTATATACCAAAAATTTGAAAAAGGGATGGACATGCCCTTTAATAATTTCTAAGCCCTATTTTAAATCAGAAAACAAAAAAGAAAAAGAAAAAAAAACATATTAAATTTAACCCCAAGGATAAAATTACAAATGTATTAATTCAGTTCAATGTCTGCTTGCTTGTGTTTTCCAGTGTTCACTTTAGGAATAACCTCTATGCACAGAGTTTTTTCAATACATATATCTCCACACCAATATGAAAGTCCCTGATAAGACTTTGAAAGTTGTTTGTTACCCTAAAGTTTAGGGCCCTATTTATAAAAGATCGGTATCGTTATCGTAAAATACCGATCGTTATCGTAAAATAACGACCGGGTTTTTACCGATAACGACCGCTATTTACCGATAACGACCGCTATTTACCGATATCGTTAAATACTGGTCGTTATCGGTAAATACCGGTCATTATTTACCGATAACGACCGCTATTTAACGATATCGTTAAATAACGATCGTTATCGTTAAATACCGGTCGTTATCGGTAAATAACGGTCGTTATCGGTAAAAACCCCCGGTTCTTATTTTTACGATAACGATCGGTATTTTACGATAACGATACCGATCTTTTATAAATAGGGCCCTTAGTTACAAGTGTGAATTGCATGCAGCCTTCTTTGGGAATTACAAAATATTCAGCTGATTTTAGTGACTTTTTAAAAAAAAAAAATTCTAACAAAAGATAAAACTTCTAAATGTACCTGTAATCTTTGCATATACAGTAGTGACTCACCATTCTAAACACATGTTTTATAAACACACAACCCATGAGGTCGTGGGTTAAAAAATTAGCATGAAAATGAATATATGTTTTTTAGGGGCATTTAAATATGTTTACACAAAAACTGCATTGAAATCCCTGTCCGGTGTAAGGGAGAGGTAGAATCTCTATGATGTTATTGGCTGTCAGCTTTTAGGAAGCAAAGCTGTAGCTTCCTTGTTGTGAAGTATATATGTGAAGTAGACTGTGGAGTCTCCCAGCTGGGAGCTGACTCTTATTGCCCACATGTTAATTTCATAAATCACCAAGAAGATACAGCAAAGGCAGAGTTAAGACTTTTTGTCTTGTGGTCTGGAGACTTTAGTTCTCCTTTAAATATAGTGATTGTTTCTTAAAGGTATCTCTATAAGCCAGTTCCTTAGACTTAGGTGAATTGGTTTCATATGGTATTTCTTTTAGAACCTGTCTAGGAACTGTGGGATAGATTTTTAGAAAGTGGCTATGACTTTAAATGCATAAGAGAAGCCTATGATAGGACCATAGCTACACAATGAGACCTTATTTTGAATAATGGTAATGTTGAGAAGGATATGCACAAGAACAAACACATTACATGTAAAGACAAGTTCTTTAAACATGATTATGATTAGTTTTTATTAGATTGTGACTAGTTTTAATAGTTCTGTGACAAATAAAAAATTTGATATCGAACAATATATTAATTGCCATTAAAAATATGTAATATATCTGGCTGCATGTGGATGCCAATATGTTGGCAGAAAGACCAGACAGTTAAAAGAACGTATTTATGAGCATATGAACTCAGTTCATAAGGACCAAAGGTCAGCATTGGGAGCACATTTTCAGGTTTGCAATCTGAGTAATCATTTTATCTTTATTGGGATTGAGAGGATTCTTTTAAGACCAAGAGTTGGAGAGCAAGAATCCCATCTAGAATCCTGTGAAATGTGGTGGACCCTAGAATTAAAAACTAAAGTATTCCAAGGTCTCAATAGAGAATGGGAGGTAACTGATTTTATTTGAATATATTTGAATACATTTAAATTAATGTTGATCTTCAGTTATTTCTATATCAAGTAAATAATAGTTAAAGGGCATGTCCACCCTTAAAAAAAAAAGACACCCCCTCAACCACAACTGTTATTTTTACTACTGTAGTTTATTACATTCATTTGTATTGTATTGTATTAAAGGGGAACTGTGGTCCAAAAATGACTTTAGGTAAATTGATAGGAATTGCTTTCCTGAGAATTTTTGCAATTTATTTTAATTGTTTATTTTGCATAGTTGTGTGCATATTTACATTTTTGCATGTGGTATGACAGCAGCATCACCAGGTCCCTGCACTTCCTGCTTCCTGCTCTGAAACCATTTCAGTGGATGACAGTCAATCTTCCCTATGTCTCCTCCCCTTGCAGCCCCTCTCCTCTTGCAAGCCCCCTGGTCCCTCCCACTCATAGATCCCATGGCCCCTCCATTTGCAGGCCCCCTTGGCCCCTTCCCTTACAGCCCCATGTGGCCCCACCCACTTGCGGGTGTCTTAGCCCTGGCCACTCACGGTGCCTTAGCCCGCCCACTAGCGGGTGTAGAGGTCCATCCACTTGCGGGTGCCATGGCTCCACCCACTCGCTGGTGCCATGGGACACTCAGACCCCCCTACATAAAACTGTGTGAAAACAGTAAGAACTCTACTTGAAAGGCTGTTTTCAAATAGTGGGAGGGTAGGGCTGTAGATTCCCTTACCTTCTATGTGGGGATCCTCACACAGCAGGGAGGGGGAGGGACTTATATGGGTGTATGCCAGGGATGTCCAACATGCAGCCCTCCAGAAAACTACGACTCCCAGCATTCCTTGGTTTCTTCTGCAGGTTGGACATCCATGGTGTATGCCTTTAAGGTTTGCCTATAAAAGGTATTGGTTTGTATGACATAATTTCCTCTGATGAATTGCAAGTAATATAAGTCAGGATTTTTTTGTCCCCCTCTGTGCTGTATGTTTTTATAGGTGGAATAAATTTGAATTTTTTTTATTCATATCTGCATCTGTTAGCAGAGCCTTTTTTCTCTCCTTACCTTGTAATGCTTATTTTGGATGTCTCTGGACCCAAATGAAGGACTCCTCATGATTGCACTGCAGGTTGAACCTAGGAAGTACTGTCATTTTATTCTCCTTATATGTTAGTGTTTCTGGTCACATGGGACTTAAGAGCATTTAAGATGTTATATAAGTTTAGTTCCCCTTGAGGACAATGTAAAATGATATTGATTTGTTCTGGTATGTTCAATATTAAACTATAATTTTTATTTCCCATTTTATTTGTATTGTGGAGAAAACAGTGGATAAATTCAGATTTTTTAATTATTATTATATATTATTGATTGTTTGTATGTATATTTTATCACCCAAAATAGTCATCAGTGCACACATGTCTTTTTGCAATATTCATTTTTATTCACAAATTGTGCAAAGCAGGCAACATTTCAATCCTTTTCCTTGAACCTTTATTAAGCCATAAAATCAGGCATTTATTTCAGTGCTTATTCTAACTAAGTAAAAAACCAATAAGGTAAAACACCCATGGAACATGTGAGAAACATATTCAGTGGTTGAGCTATTCATTCAAAGAAACTATGTTGCTATACACAAACCACCTATGTATATGTATATAAATTATAAACATTAAAAAGATAATCAATGCACATTCCTAGGCCCCATACAATATCATATTATCTGCACACTGGCATACATTATAAACAAAGGGGTTTTGGTATACATTAATATGATCACATGAATGAAAAGCCTTCCAACCACGTCAAGGTAACCCCAGTCTGGAAGGTCCTAACTTCTAACCTTTTTTACTTCAATTACAATTAACAAACTTTTGCATTTCTCATAGTTGTGCACTGGATCAATATAGCAGGCTTTCTCACTTCCCCCCACCCCTTGGCTTTTTAAAAATACAGTGATTTATATTAAAGGCATAGGACCTCTCAATAAAGGGCCATGTTGGGAGTGCTATTATCACATGGAATATGTATTGAGCAGGAATTCCATATTCTATTGTATGCATTGAGTATTCCTGCTCAATACATAAAATAGAAGGATTGTGGAAGCACATTTTGTGGAAGTGCTACTGATCCAGTCAAACATTTATACAAACATAGAAAAGATAATCAATGCACATTCCTAGGCCCCATACAATATTATCATATTATCTTCCCTTAGGAAAGATCAGAGACTGGTCATCTAGCCTGTCGATAAAGGTGGTGTTTTACTAGATGTTGAGTATGACAAAATGGAATTAATGTCCCAACGTATGGAGAGTAAAACATATATCAAACTACCTGGTGACCCTACTGACAGTATTTGCAATATACTAAGGATAAAGGTTGACATGGCTTGCCAGGTGGGGTGGGTCACAAAATGAAGCCAAATTCTTGGTTACTGAAGGGGCCAAATTCTGAAGGTCATCGAAGTACCTTCTGTTATAAGAAGTTTCTATTTCATTGTATGCTCTGTGAGGAGTTTTTTCCTTCTTTATCTCCACCTTAATCTATAAAGCTAATCAGTATCCAGTGCTTCCAAGTCCTAACCCCATAGCAACTGTAAATCTGGAACTTGCTGTGGTAAATACTAATAAGTATGAACATAACATATAAAACTGGATCTTGTTTATGGTCTCTGATTGCCCAGTGGGGCTGTTTGGTTTGAACTGTGCATTGTGGCTTGATTGCCTAGGTTTATTCTCAGACCTGCTGGCAGGTAGGTGGAATAGGAAAGGGAGGGCAGGATTCAGGACTCCTATTGCACATAGTGACTTAAATAATCCTTCCCTAGTCCAATGCTGTAATAGCTATGGATGTAATGGAGATCAGATGGATCACTTGCATATTCAAGCCCTTGGGCAGGTATTACAGGTATTACAAAAATGGCTATATGAAAACTACATTTTCATCATTCTGTGTATCCAGGGAATGCTGGGAGTTGTACTTTTTTGACATGTAAGAAGTTCAACACCTATGCTCTATATCATTAGGCTGTAGTACATCCGTATACATTCATTAGCCACTGGACATTAAAGGATGTGAAAGATCACATGATTTAGCTTCAGGACATTAAGAAGAAAATTCCTGCAAACAGAGAATGCTGGTATTTGTAGTTTTGAGGTCCCAGGTTTAACATTCCTGTTCTATACCATTAGGCTAGGCTGTACTACATCTGAACACATGCCTTTTCCACAGGCTATAAATGAGATAATTTGCATGTCCCCTCCCATTTCTCTGGGAGTGAGGAATATGTGTATACTGTATATGATAGATTATTAGGGAAATACTATTAAAATAACATGAGGCAGTATGGTACCTTTTCTTATAAAAAGGCTCTATTTCATGTTATACTCTGTGGGGAGCTTTTTATTCCTTTATCCCACCTCACCTTAATTTATAAAGCTAATCAGTATCCTGTGCTCTCAAGTCCTAACCCCATAGCAACTGTAAATCTGGTACTTGTGGTGGTAAATACTAACACGTATGATCATAGCATGTCAATCTGGATTCTGTATAGGAGTTCAGGTTGCTCAATGATGATGTTTAGTTTGAACTGCACATTGTAGCAGGATTGCTTGAGTCTTTTCTCAGACCTGCAGGTTTATTCCACCTAGACCCCTTGGATTCTAGCTGTCGGGTAGGTGGAATAGGAAAGAGAGGGCAAGATTGGTAAGGTTTATGACACCTACTGCCTGAAGTGACCTAAATAATCCTACCCTAGGAAAATAGGCTAATAGCTATGGATGTAAGGAAAGGGCAGATGGATCTCTTGTGATCACATGTTCGAGTCCTTGGGTAGGAATCGCTAAAACACAAAAAAAAAATTCTTTTCTAGGATGTATGAAAACAAAATTGTATCCTATTTGGTTCCCCTGGATGCTGCTATGGAGACTTTTGGGTAATTTCCATGTTTCCATGGCAACTCTCAGGAAAGCTATACCTTTACAAAGGCTTTTACAGCATTCCACAAGCTAAATGCAAAGCCAGAGCGCCAACTATAGACCGGTTTTGGCTTTATTGTAAAATGCTGTAAAAGCCTTTTTAAAGGTATAGCTTTCCTGAGAGCTGCAATGGAAAGATGGACATTTCCCAGAAGTGCCTGTTCCTTATTTGCATATACTGAAAGGGAGCTGCAAAGCCTTATTCTCTCCCAATCTTATTTGATTTTTTTTTGATTTGACGTCTGAATGCTGATGACTGTAAGTCACAGTTTAAAATATACCCGTGTAAATATTCTATATCCACTGTATCCACACATTCAGGTAGCACGAACCGTTGTCTCCCAAGAAAGACAGCTATTGGGGACAATTTGACACACAGAAACAGGGAACAGTCTTTGGGTTTGGTTTTTAAACTGACCTCAGTCAGGTTTAATTAGAGTACAATAAAATAATTAATTCTATGCCACACTGGACTTACTAATACAAAATAAGGATCCCTGACTGTTTGAACACTCACAGTTAATCACAGTCAGCTTTGTGTCTCTCCCTGGAGAATTAGCTTGTTTTACCCAGTCTCCTACTGGGGTTTACAACTCTGACACTTAGAGTTTCTGGTCTGCTTGCTTGCAGACTTACATGCTCCTTGCCTGTTAATCTCACTGGGGTATAAACTTGTGGACCTCAGAGGTACTGGTCTGCCTGCTTGCAGACCCACAAATTACACGAACACCATAACACATAGACCGCAAATTTGCTGTCACATGTGTAATAGCTCTGTAAGGGAAAGGACTGACCCATTGCAGGATGAATAAACACCTCTCCCTTGTGTACAAATTAACATTATACACAGTGGAGACATAGAAACATACCTTTACGTTGAGTTGACAAAAAAGAAGCTCTTGTTACCACCCTCTGTGTTCTATATTGTGATTTCACCAAATAACTGCCTATGGAGCTGTCCGTAATAAGGGCCAATTATTGCGAACAATATGACCAATGCCATCACTTCCTTTAGTATAATTCATGACCTCTTATGCTGATCTTTACATCTCTTTAGCTCTGATTCACTTTAATATATGTACTGTATGTATTTGTTTTATTTCTTATTTCTTCTCCCCTCCCCTTCTCCCCTCTGTTTGAGTTTCATACGCATCTCATTCATATGTTGTTTACAGCAGGTCTCATCCGAGACAAACCTTTTAACCCTGGTGAGTTGGCCCACAGGTACAGCTATCTTTACATGTCAAGAAAGAAAGCTTACAAAATGACAAAAACTGGTTCCTATATGTTTCCTTGGAATACAACTCAGTATGGATCTTATCAGACTTCCTCTCTAATACATTTAAGAAACAGATATATTCAGTATGATAATTCAATTATTATTTAGGATGAAGCATATTAATATGGTTATGGAAGTCTACCAGGGAACCAATGTTGCCCTGCCACAGTAGGAAGATGTCATCTATATATCTCCACCAGGCCACACAGTGCCTGGTGAAGGCAAGTAAGATGTAGATGTACTCTTCCTCAAGCCAAGCCATAAATGCATTGGCATAGGTCGGGGCAACATTGGAACCCATCGCTGTGCCACTACATTGGAAGTAGAATTTTCCATAGAAAGAAAAGTAACTTTTGTTCAAAATAATCTCTGGGCAATTAAGTAAGAAATTCACCTCATTTTTAGCATGCCTTCCACTCTGTACTAACATCCTTTGAAAAGCTAAAAATCCGCCCTGATGAGGGATAGATGTATAGAAAGAGGAAACGTCCAGTGTGGCTAGCACAATGATATCCCAGTTACCCATATGTACACTATTTAATTTACACAAAAAACCGGTGTGTATCCCATAGGTATGATTGTATACCCTGTACTGAGGGTGTAAGAACCCTGTCCAGCATGGTAGCCACAGGGCAGAACACGGAACCCATCCCTGCCATCAAAATGCAAGTTCGTTACACTATATTTAATATTAAAGTTAATTGGAGCTGATGCTGCGACTTTATGATCAATTTCCCCCGCTGTGTTATGAATATTGTATCCATGCATTGCGAATGTTTTGTTTTTAATCTGTGTTTTGTATAAATTTTGATATTATTGTCAGTATTTTACACCAGTGTTTAAGATGATGAGATAAATTTGAACTGATGATCCTGAGGATGTCCTGTTCAGTGGCCAAAATGCATTGATCAGTAAGTTCATGCAAGTGTTTTGTTGTTCAAGTCCTGTGAGTGCTCCTGGCATGGTATATATTTTGGGTGTGGCTTTACAGGTTTTAGCACCAAGGGTGTCAATATTTGAGTATATATACTCAAACATACTGTATATATATATATATATATATATATATATATATATATAGATAGATAGATAGATAGATATAGATATGTGCATAAGAAGAACAGGCACTCACAGGTCTTCAGTAAGACTTAACCTTTATTTATTCATTAAAACACGCATCAACACGTTTCAGCCTTGAGCGGGCCGTCATCAGGATAATGCGTCACATACCTGTATCCAATTTATACCATGAGTGCACAGCCACACCCCCATAATGAGCAGTAAATGCCCATAAAAATATGTATACAATTAAAACCATAGAACAGCATCAATTGATGAGAGTATTGCAGCAAAATTTGCAATAAATAATAAATTTGTATTACATAAAGCTAAACATTACTCCTCATATATTAACAGTAGGAAAATATTATAGTGCTGTATGAACAATTTTCATGGCAATACATCATATTAAATGTAACCAAAAAATAAGCTTGCAGATCACAGGAAACACTGTAACAATAGCTGTTCATTTAGTCCCCTAGGTGTTAATATATCCAAATGGTGTATCCACTTGGCCTCTTTTTGCAACAAGTAGCAATCTTTGCTGGATTTAATTTGCTGGGGAGTTAACCCATCTATGATCATACACCGTAGACTTGAAATAAGGGGCCCAATTTTTTTTTTTATGGTGTGCCACCGCTAAATCACCAAACTTTGGATTTGTGGTGATATTTTCTTTTGTGGCCAAAGCTTGCCGTACAGAGGACCTGTGGTCCTCTTTGAACGTAGTGGTGGTTTTGCCAACATATGATGAGCAGATGATAAGATAGACAATACATTTGCTGTCACAAGAAAACCTCTGCATGATCTTAAATTTCTTCCCAGTGTGGGAATGGGCAAATTCCTTGCCCGTCAGCATGGAACAGCACGTGATGCAGTTGGGACAATGGAAGCAACGCAATTTGGGAATTCCAAAGGCACTCGGGTATTCAGATTTACGTATGACATTACCAACCAGAAAATTGGCCAAGTTGCATCCCCTTCTGTTTTAGCAAAAGACAGTTTGCTGTAAGGGGAGAAAGTTGTACAAAAGTCTATTTTAGTCACATTGTCAGGGTCAGAGGTTATCCGGGCCCTATCACCAGCCATGTAATGATCCCTGGCCTGTTGTAATTGTTCAGTGAGCAATGTAGGATGGTATCCCCTCACCAATAGCCTACTAAAGGTATCCTCCAATTGGAGTTCTGCTTTTTTAGCATCAGTGTTATTGTGTAATACACATAAAAATTGACCAAAGACCATGCCACATTTTGTATTATAAAGATGGCAATTAGTGCCATGCAACAGCAAATTCGTATCTGTGTTTTTCCTAAACAAAGTGGTACCTAAGCCCTTGTCTGTCTTGAATATATGTATATCAAGAAAATCAATTTGTTCATCCCCTATTGTAGAGGTAAGTTTGACAGGGGTAGATAAGCTATTAAGATGCTGCTCATTGTATGTAGTAAAATTTGAATAGCAAAAGTTTTGTTTGGAGAAAAAAACAACTAGCAAAGTTTTGGAAAAATTGAAATGTAATATTATAATCCAAATGAGCCTTACATGCAGTGGGCATTAGTAATATAAAGTATGTAAAAATTAACAGAGAATGAAACACAGTAGGCAGAGGTGACTTTTTTGTCAAATTTTGAGATTTGGTGTTTTGGACAATAGAGATTTACCTGGGAAGGTTGGATTCAATAGATATTTCTCAACTTATTTATTTCAACTTAAACTGAATGTTTATATATTTACAGTAATTTGAGTTTACAAAAAGGAAAATATCTATTAAATGTTCCCAAAGAAAATAAAGGTATTTTTTTGTAAATTTTTATAACTAAACTACTATTACTTAATAAGCAAAAGGTGTAACATACCTCTAATGTTTCATTTAGACCTAATGGCACAGGTAAGTAACAATCTGCAGAATTTAACCAGGTAAAGAAAAGTGCCAATTCCTATAAAATGAAATTATGGTACAACAGCAGTGAAGGTTTCGCAAATTGGTTTTGGGAATTGAGAACAAAACTTCTAAATTAAGTATCTGCCGTACACATTCAAAACAAATCAATCTACATTCTTTGAGATTGCAAGAAAAACATTGCCTCTACTAAATATCCTGTTTTTTTAACTAAACATTTCTCTGTTGACTACAGCTGGGATTTAAATTAGTAAGGAACCTAGCAGGACACATGATGATTTTTCTAATAACAAACTAGACCAATTTATATAAGAACACCACTTGAACATACAGGAAAAAAGGAAAATATTAAAAAAATGAAAAAATTTGAAATATATTATCACAATTATTGGGGAAAAAAGTTTAGTGCAGACAATATTTTTATGATGCCTTTAACATAATGATGGAGAAGCATTATGTCTAATTGAATTTGTCCCTGGCTGTGGTAGTGACAAAGATGGAACATTAAAAAGGGGAGGGGAATCAAAAGGTAACTGTAGTGTAAACAGAAAGGGCTGTTATATAAAAGCCCTTTGTATTAATGTAAATCGTTCCAACAATGACCCTCCTAGTGGCAATCAAGTTAAGATCTAAAGCCTCCAGCTCCTGATTACACCGACATCACTGGTCCATTTTCTCTGCCCTTCTACCGATGATTGAGATATGCTTTCCCTGCAAATTTTTGATGAAAAGAAGCAGCACCCATGCCCTGACACCATCAGAGAACAAAGGGACACTTGAATTGATGTCGGCATGATGGAGATCTTCATAACTTAATTGGGGTTGCAGCTAGAAGTGTCAGCATTGGATCTATTTCAAGGTAATACAAAGGGATTTTTATTTGAAACAACTTTGTGTGTAAAAAGATTTTAAAGCATATTTTATGCTGCCACTGGTGCAAATTTCCCTATCTTTCTTAACAAATACCACAAATCTATTTTGTGAATTTATGTTTATTTAGATCCTAATTTTTACAAATGTATTCAGTGGAATATTTTAACACATCATTTTCTTATTCTAGAATGTATAGCCAATGAGGTCATGCTTAACCTCTGCTAGGCATAGACACCTCACCTGTTGTACATCTACTGTAACTGACAAGTTTTAATGATATACTAGTATTGTAAGTCCAAGCTGCCTTGTTTTTATGACACTGCTCTAGCATCCTGCTTTTCCTCAGGTCCTAAATTTTAAACCAAAAGAGAGAATATTGTTCAAAATATTGTTCTCCCGAAGAAATCTATGATTGCTAAAAAAAAAGTAGGAGATGAGCATACTGCAAATTATTTATGATAGACAACTAACTTCAGAATGCTTTCTGTATCATATAGGGGATGCTATAACAACAGCAAAAACATGTATCTCTCAAATATTGATTCATTTGAGAAACAGCGAAAACTAAAACTGAGAGTAAAATAATTTGGTAATGAAAGGGTTTGCTCTGCAGAATAGAATGTAGGTGACTGAATGGTTTAAAAGTCATTATTATGCATTAAAAGTGTGAAAAGGTTTTAGCGGGGAATTAGCAATTAGTATTAGAATGAAGAAAGAAATAAGAGATAAATGAGGAAATTATATATGCAGGACTGAATTGTGTATAATATGCAGCTGTTGGTGGTAGCTATTATTGTTTCTTATTAAAATGTGTTTTTGTATTTCAGTGACAGTGTTCTCTTGGATATGAATTGTGTTTTTAGTTCTCCAGGAATTCAAGATATATTCTGAATTATTCGCTTAGAATTATAACCTGTTTCAATAATGTTTTTCTTAATATAAAAAAACATTTATGTTGACACAGGAAATCTGGTGGTAATTATTAACTTTCAAATATGGAGCAACCTCATTTAGTCTGCATCTAATTTAAACAGCTTATCGGAGAAGACAATGTTATTGAGAATACAATAGTTAAACTGGTGAAGGGTCTAGAAATGTACTCCTCCAGTATCAGTTGTGATCTTTTGAAAAAGTGCTGCTGTCCGTGTCTGTTGGATCAGAAGGAACCATGGGAAGATGAGCTGGGGGTGGTACACAACTATTTATATATTTACATTCATAAGAAGAATTAGAAGAATAAACCAAGAATAAACCATGTTCATGATGTACACAGAGCAAAGCCTTTTTACAATTTCAAATGTCCATTAACTTACAAAAAGCTAATTTAAAACAATATTTTGCTTTGTCATTTCTTTTGTTTTGTTGTTTTCTACTGAAATACGGTTCTGTAAATTTATATTGACTTTTATTTATTGCATTTAATTTTTTCACCCTTTGTTTGACAGATGTAAATGAACTTGTAGACATATTTTAGTTCTAAAGTATGTGATAGATTCAGGAGGATTGCATTTTGGTACAAAATTGAATTTGTGAGCCATTGTGATGTCTCTGCCAGTTTCTTTATTATGCTGCCTTAAAGAGACAACTTTGAGTCACAGAGAAAGTTTCAAATACACAGTTCTTTAGTTTAGAATATGCTACTATTAATTTCAAAGCCTAAAATATCAAATGAGAAGATAAAAACACAGCCTCATCTCTTTCTCTCTCTTGCAATTTTATTGATATATCATGTAACTCACACTCTGTAGGGGTATGAGGGAGGAATTCAATGTACTGATGTACATTAAATTCTGACCACAGCTTGTGTTTAGCTGAAATACATTGATCTAGTACTATAACCAAACATATTTTCTTAAACAATCCCTGGAGTGTATTATTTATGTAACAATAATCTCACCAGGAACGCAGCACTCTCAGTATAGAATCAGTGCAAAGCTGTAGGGGAAAATCCAATGTTCTTAACAATACAGCAGCACTATAATAGTAAAAGATTCTCACAAATGTTCCGATGCTGAACAAGAGTAATAGTTTATTAGGCTAAAATTTGATATAATAACAGCGACGTTTCGGGATCAACCCTTTCTCAAGCTATCAAATCAGCCTTGAAGTATCAATCTACAAAAGGCATTTTATATAATTGGCAACAGGAAATTGTTGCAACAGAGTTCCTTAATTAGAAACAACAAAAGAAACAGCTTCAGATAATTACAGAGACCTCCTGTGGCAGACTAAGGAAAAACAGTATAACCAAATCACAAGTATACATATAAATCGTAATCTCTATTTAACCCTTTTTGGATATAAAGTATCAAGTATGTTGATCCACCAGACTTCCCTCTTTTTTAATAATTGGAGACGATCACCTCCTCTAGTGTGATCATTTTGTACAAGTTCAAGGACCATAAATTTAATTTGGTCTGCTGTGTGGCCTTTCTCCAAATAGTGGCGTGGGACTGGTAATGTGATCTGCCCTGTTCGTATGGAGGACCTATGTTGGGTGAGTCTGTGTTTCACCTTTTGTGAGGTCTCCCCCACATAAAGCAAACCACAGGGACAAACAATTACATATACCGCAAAGCGTGTGTCACATTTGTAACTTCCACACAATGTAAAATGTTCCCCTGTTCGGGGATGTGTAAAATGACTCCCTTTAAGCACCTTCTCACAACACACCCCATTTAAACAGGGGTACATACCTTTATTGTGCCCCCTTAGCCAATTATTGCCCTTGGTTTTGGTCACCTTCATTGGATTTGAAACAACCATAGATCTAATGGTTCTGCGTTTTCTGTATGAAACAAGCAGGGGAGCGTGTAATTCCTCTATATTTGGTAGGGAATCCTGTAAGAGAGACCAGTGTTTTCGTAAAATGGCAGCCACCCATCTGCCGTAAGGGTCATAAGATGTAATGAATGGCACCCTTTGGTTCTTTTTATTTCCTCTGTTTAATCGCTTGTATACGATCTCTAGCAGTTTGTATCACTGAACTAGGATATCCTCTCTCACTGAATCTCCAGCTCATTGATTCAAAACTAACTTTTTTCATTTCTGGTCTACTTACAATGCGATCTACTCATTTAAGTTGGCTATATGGTATAGATCGTTTGACATGATCCGGGTGCTGACTGGTGTATGGAAGTAGCTGATTTCTATCAGTGGGTATGTAACTTGTACATGTACCTTCTCGTACAATTTGCACATCTAAATGTATGGTAGTGTCAATAACATCCATATCAAATTTTATATTGGGATGAATTCCATTAAGCGTTGCGTGGAACCGCGATAAGAATTTCCATGACGCCCCGCCAGAGGACGAACACGTCATCTATGTACCTCCACCAGGGCAAACAATGGTCCCGGAAGAGATCACAACGATAGACGTGTCCGTCCTCAAGCCAAGCCATAAAGGCATTGGCATAGGCAGGAGCGGCATTGGACCGCATCGCGGTCCCATGCAACTGCAAATGGAATTCATCCATGAAAACAAAGTAGTTTTGAGTTAGTATGATCTCCAATATATATTATTATATATATAAATATATTTGACAGGGTGTATGTTTTAAAGGAGAACTAAAGTCTCCAGACAATATTATACCAATAGACCGAGCACATTTGCAAACATACAACAAGCTCTGTTTCACCTCTCCCTTTTCCTGTGGCTGCTGGGCGATTTATAAAATAATCCGTAGGTACTAAGAATCAGCTCCCATAAGCCATCATAGCCAGCTAAGTGTCACTGTACACGCACATACTCTGTATTGCTCACCAGATCAAAACAAGGAACCCTTGCTTCCGAAAAGTTGACAGACAATCATAACAGCACAGGGATCTTCCCTCTCCCTGACACAGAACAGGGATTTCAGTTTTTTGTTTGCAAACAAATTCAGTGCTCCTGTCCTAACACTGATATAATCCTTTGCTTTTCATACAGAAACTTCTTGTAGTCTTGTAGTATTGTAGTCTTGCTAAAAGCTTAGCTCTTACCCATACCCTAACAGAGATACCATGTGGAAAACTAGTACATGTAGGAACTTTATCCTTTACTAGGAACATAATGAAAACAACAAAAAAGATGAGTCTGGGGATTTGAATGTGTGACCTTCTAGACTGTATTTTTCTAAAATTGGTACCGTACCAGGTGTGCCACCACAATAAAATATCATGTCTCCACAGCAATATGGAAGTGCCCGATAAGAATTTAAAAGCTACTTGTTATTCTGTAATTTAATTACCACTCACCTGTAAATAAACTGCAAGGTCACAAGCAAATTTCAAAGACTTATCAGGGACTTCCAAATTAGTGTGGATACATCTGTATAGAAAACACTCTCTGCATACAGCCAGTAAATAATAAGGTCAGGGGGTATGGCTCTTTGATCACTGGAAACCTAGTTATAGAATCTATAGAACATCTACTAAATGCAACTTACTAGAGAAGAATCTTACAATGTATAGGTGTACTGGGCAGAAACACTTTTTATATTAGTTATATTCAAAAATTTAATTTTAGTTCTCCTTTAAGCTCCAGGGATTTGCATGTGGAATAAAATAAGTTTTCCCTGTGTCCTTGAAGTCAGTAGAAAAAGAGAAGGGTGGGTCCTCCATTCCCCTGCCTTCTGGCTTTAGCACCATTGCAGTTAACTAATTAGTTAGCGACTGGAAAGAGAAAACTGAGGTCTTTGTAAAAGACCAATGTATTCAATCTATCTCTCTGAGCTTGGACCAATAGTGTGGTGCTGTGTGTGACAACTTAAAGTGTTGTAAGTTTAATTACAATTGAATCGTTTGCTATTACTTGTATTTGTTAGGGCTGAGAGGGAATTTCCTTTGAATTAGTAGTTAGGGCCAACTTCGTGGCCCATGTGTGTGTATGTATATACACTGTATATATATATAATGTGGGCTCACTCACCTCCCAGTGCTTAAATACAATCAATTAATAAAAAAAATACCTGGGTGCTACTAGTAAAATCATATGTAAGTGTTAACAAAACCCAGTGTACACATAAGGAATTTGAGAAAAAATGTCTTTAATTCGCTATGTTACATAAAAGTGATGTTTAGGACTTGTGTTTCAGGCCTTTATCAAGACAAGGGCTGGGGCCCTTACAGGCATGGGAGACCGACTTACTGAGAAACCAGATGGTGGAAGATCATAGATCTAAATTAAATACATGAATGCCAGCTAAGTATTTATATTATTGAAAGTATCACACTAATATACCAACAGCTGTGGTTAAGTGTGTTCTTGTGCTTTATTTGACACCCAGGTCTTCTCCCTGCATATCTTTTTAATATATACAACACACTAGAGATGTCCGAACTTCGCATAATCCGGTCCGCTCGAGGATCCGCGAATTTTCGAAAAAATTCGAAAATCTGCGAGCGGACCCATTAAAATGAAAAAATCCTCGAAAATACGAGAAATCCTCGTAATTTAGAAAATTTCCAAAAATACGTATTTTCATGCATTTTTGAAAATACGTGAAATCCTCGTAATTTCGAAATTTTTCGAAAACGCGGTTCGGAAAAGTTCGGAAGGTGGAAAACCGGAAAATCCGCGATATCCGCCGTTCGCGAATGAGGTAAATCCGCCGCGGATTCGGGTTCGGATCCGCGAACTGGGCCATCACTACAACACACACATATATATATGTGTGTGTGTGTTTAAAGAATTTTTACACGTGTAAATTGAAGAACTATGGACAGTTAGGTCTAATAAACCAGAACTTATCAAACAGCACTCTAATATGAACTTTTATTCCTACTATAAACTATCTAAATTTATTGAATTTAAACAAATTAAAATAACAATCATTAGCACTTTATTCACATTTTTTTGCACTATAATGTATTTAAATGAATTAATTTACTTAATTAACTGATGGTTTGATGGGTATTTAGACCTTTTTGAATGTATTGTATTATTGATTATATGTATATTTTTTAGAATTTAGTTTATTTTTAGATAAATAATAAAATTATAAATATTTTATTGCTCTACATTTTTATATTAAACTGTGTCCTTAGTGTTCCCCCTAGGGATGGGGTGCTAGTAGAGCAAAGTTGATCCAACCTTGGCAACTCTTTATATATACTGTAGAATAGGTAATGATGAGGTACCTCTCAAGGACTTTACACTACTATGCTGGACACTTAGGTTAAACACAATTAGCATAGACGTTTGTGGGCTCTACTATTGATATAATGACTCAATTGATCCTTACTTATAGTAGCTGGTTACTCAGGGTCCTTCGCTTCCCCACTTTGTACACAGTCAAAATGGCATATTTAAACACTTATATAGGTTTTTGTCTCTCTTACCCATCAGCCTTGGTGGCCCGGGTGCCAAATGCCCGAAAGCCCGCCCCCAAATGGCCGATCTCCGGAATCAAATCAAATATACTGGGAATTTGCACAAGACCAGGACAGAAGAGACTAACACTGTGCTTCTGTTTAAATGCGGGCACACAAGGTGTATTACTTGTGATTTTGTAAAAGTGGGTCAAGAATTTTCTAATATGCAAACAGTCAGATTATTCTCCGTTAAGGAATACATAAATTACACCTCCACATATGTGGTTTATTTATTAAGATGCTACTCTTGCAATTCACAATATGTGGGCTGTACCATTTGGACTTTAAAATCTAGAGATCGTGAGCACATTAGGGCCATAAAAAATAGGCACCCTAATAGGCCAATAGCAAGACATTTTTGCATATGCAACAATGGTGATTTCAGTATGCTACAGGCACAGGGCATACAAAGAATTAAAAGGAACTCAAGAAATAAGAACAGGTATAAAAAGTTACTAAAGTAGGAAACAAAGTGGAATTTCCTGCTAGATACAAGATATCCTACTGGTATGAATTCTAGACGTTAATTGTTTTATTGATTAAAGTAACTGATAGTCTCATTTTAATTGATGTGAAACCTTTGTCTTTAACACTGAAACCATGATGATTTTTATATGTATTGGTGTCGGAAATGACCCCTGACGACCACATGAAACGTGTTGAAAGACGTAGAGCTGTATATAGGTTTTTTTGTGATAAAAATCCCCTGGAATTCCTGTTCTTTTTTAAAAATGTGCTTCTTTTATATGTGTTAAAAAGGAAATCAGAAAGCGCTCTCCTGCTTTCCATTCCCAAATGGTTTGCTTAAAGGGTATCTCTACTGATAAAAGTCACCTGGGTTGTAAGGATAGATATGTGTAAGGTGGATATGTACCTGCAGTATCCTGTGTCTTTCAGCATTAGTTTAGAAGAAATCCAATGAGTTTCCCCCAGAACGCTGAGGATGGTGCAGGTCCGCCCACTTCCAGTGACTGCCTGTCTGGGAAATGTCCGACGCGCGGTTTCCTTTAGTGCATGCGCAGAACGTGAGAGGATCCGTCGGGACTGCTGTCTGTGTGATCTGACTGGTTGGTCGATTCTACACACACACACACACACACACTTTTCAAGCTACTTAGTTCACTGCTTAATGGAGGAATAATCACATGACCATCACAGCAGCTTGCTGACCTCACTAATTAATGGAGGAGTAATCAGGTACTATCTTTTTCTCTCTCCCACTCCCTCCCATACCAGATTGCCTCATATTCCCAGCATCCCCTATGAAATCAATCATTGATCAGAGTTAGACACAAAAAATCTTAATTAAAAACAACGGAAGTCCCCCTGCCTTTGTTACAGTAGTGTGGGAAGAGGGTTTTAACTTTTCCTCCTCTGTCTCTCTCTGCATGATCAGCTGTAAAAATGAACTTAGAGAGTGAGGGAGGAAAGGATTTCTTACTGCAGCCAAGTGGGTGTGTCTGCTACCATAATGATGCACATTGAGTGACAGCACTCTCAGCACAGGGGAAGACACACCCCCAGGAACCTGCACAACTTTCCCATGCTGCTGCAATCAAACGAAAGGGAATTCTGGGGGAAAAAAATGCTTTTTGTTTATGTGAATACATAAACATTTAAACAAGTAAATAAAATGAATGATGAGAAAAATGCAACTAAAAAATATCAATTATAATTAATTATAATGTAATTAATCTCAAACTTTGCAACCCTGATGGATATGTGGCCTTAAACAAACTATCCAACAAGCCTCCAGATTAAGAAGGCAAGATCCCCAGGGTGTGTTGTCTATTTACCATAAGTATTATGGTTATAAATATTGTTCTAGGTTTATTTATCTAATTCACAGATTCAACATGATTTTCATCACTGCTAAAAATGCATCTTTTTATAAATACAGCAAATACAAATGTGAAAAAGTGATTGATAGAAAAAAGCAGTAAAAATAAATAATTTGAAAAATTATGATCATCTTTGTAAATGATGAAAAAAATAAAAAATGACATGCATTATTGTAATTCTATTAAGTGTAAGGTTTACTCCAAACTGTGTGTATATCCACCAGGAGACATTATGGTAAACAGAAATCAGTTGCACATTAATGCTTCCAATTAAAGCATTTTTGCACATATAACACCACAAAAAAGCCAGAATTAGATATTTTGGGGTTGGCTAGTGTGTGAAAACTCTTACACCTGTTATTGTCACCTGTTCTAGTCATAAACAATGTATTTTGGTGAAAATTTTTAGTACTATTTTGGAATTGGGACCCCCTGAAGCCAAATATTTAGGGAAAGGAGCCCAGAGTAAGGTGTTAAAACAGCATTGTACATGGCAGACAGTTGGTGTCGAACCCCCCCACCTCTATTTAGGCTTGGTTTCTTTTTATCCTTAAGATGCAGATACACGACTGAGTCCTGACCCGAGGAATTGACAATCTTCAAAGGACATACCTTTGAAGATTGTAATGTGAACATACTGGCGAAGGAATGTGACTGGTTCAAGAGAGGTGTTAAGGAGGCCATTTATGTGAAAATAAAGAAACCAAGCCTAAATAGAGGTGGGGGGGTTCAACACCAACTGTCTGCCATGTACAATGCTGTTTTAACACCTTACTCTGTGCGTTCCTATAACACCTCTTAGCCACTATCTAATCACACCCTTAAGCTGTGATATGCTAATTGGGATTTCCAGGGTACATAATTGCCACAGATTCTTGTACAAGTCATTTGAATTGAGAAAGCCAGTCGGATGACTAGCGAAACGTCTTCAAGAACTACATTTCAAGTCCAGTTGATCTAATTGAATACAACAGATATGCCTGTATTTATAATGTACAGCGCTGCGTACCCATGTGGCTCTCTATAAATAAAATTATACATACATACCTTTAATCCCTAATAATGACCGGTGAAATATCAGCCAATCTTCAACCGCATCACATTTTAAATGTGGTTGTTTAGCTCTATGGCACAGTAACTTACTGTGTCTGGAACTATTCTTTGGACTTGACCCTTTTGTTAAAGCAGCAATAACCCTTGGTGAAAAGTCATTACCGCCAATTCCCTTATCACCGCGATAACCATTTGATGGTATTTATAAAGCGGCAATAAGTTTTTTATTTACTGTAATATGATCAGCGATTTCCAATTTCCCCTTTTTTAAGGTTCCGATTTTCTCTAGTTACCAATAAAGTCAAATGAGGGTCTTAATCCAATATATACATAAATGTTTTTTCTGCTATGTCCCCCTTTAATATTGGAAAATTTTCACTTGCAGCCCTGGTTTAGTTATGGCCAATGTTTGAGAACAATTTCTCTTTTTGCTGTGATACCAGACTTAACACAATGAATAGGGCAAAATAATGCTCTTTGCCATTGCAATGCCCTGCGATATTGAAATGCCAAATAGTGATAGTTTAAAAATATGCCCCATTGTGTTTATAGGGTAACTGTGGATCAAAAATGACTTAAGGTAAATTGTCAGGAATTGGTTTCCTGGGTATTTATGTAAGTTACTTTCATTATTTTTTTTAACATCATTTTGAAGATGTGTTTTTTTAAATTTTTATGTGTTTTATTAAAGCAGCATCACTAGATCCTCTGCACTTCCTGCTTTGAAACCACTTGGCAATAGCAACCTTTTCTGTATCTAAAGTGCCTGGTGTAGTAATCTCAGCCCCCCTCCACTCTGTGCCCTCTCCCCCACGTGGGGCCCATGTGGCCCCTTTCCCTCACAGGTCCCCATTTGCCCCTCCACCTTGCAGGCTCCTTGCGGGCTCCCTGGGGCAGCACAGTGGCTCAGTGGTTAGCAATGATGCCTTCCAGCGCTGAAGTCCTGAGTTCGATTCCATCCTTGGACACATCTGCAAGGGGCTTGTATGTTCTCCCCATGCTTGCATGGGTTCCCTCTGGGCACTCCAGTTTCCCCCACAATCATAAAGACATACTGATAGGTTGTATGTGTCCAATAAATGTGCTTATACTGTAAGCTCTTCGGGGCAGGGCCTGATGTGCATGTATACATGTAATTGTAAAGCACTATGGAAGATGCTAGCGCTATATAAATCCACAATAATAAAAAAACAATAATTTTAAAATATACAGCTCCACGTTTATCATATCAAAAAGCATCTATCTGTTGGACCCTTATAAAAAGTAAGATAAAAAGTGATGAAATGTAAGTGGAAGAGTATAAAATCATGATAGATGTGCATTAAAGCACTTCAATTTGCAATCTGCTTTCTTTAAAATTATTTCTAGATAATAAAGCAAATGTTAATGTTTCTATTTTTTAATGCTTGAATGGATATAATGAATTCTAAGAGGAGAATTAATTCTCTTTATAAATTATATATTTAATGAAAATTGTCACAATTGTTGGCTTTAGAAGAACAGTTGCTTAAAATGCAGCTTTTGTCCCATGAAACATAAAACAGGTTATGTTAACATTGATAAACAAAGGATACACTGGAAAGGAATAAGAATATTATGAATAACCTATTGCCTTACAAAAACAATATTTTATGTTTTCTGGAGTATATTCATTGATGCCTTTTATAGTTACAATAGTCTGAGAGATGTGGAGGAGATATGAAAAACACTAAAAAGCATTGCAAAATATACTAATGCCAAATAAAATATTGGCTTAAGCATACCTCAAACTATTATACATTGTATGAAGAGGAAATAAAAATAATCACAGTTGTGCTCTATAAAATGACTGAAATTCTTTTAAGTTTTTAGATTTTTCTTAGGGCCGTTTTTATAAAGGTAGGGCATTCTTTTTGATTCATTGCTTTGAATATTATGCCTTTGCGGGGGAATTCTTGCAAAATGTTACAAATGTGTGGTGAAAAGAAGCATGAATTTCAAGTGGAAAATTTTCCACTTTCAGCAAAACACTAAAAAACATATGTGACATGTTACAGTAAACAAACCAGGGGGCATTTTCAAGTAATTATTGTTTGTGTATACTGTACACTTTAGACTCATCACTACTGTAGTTATGATTTAATTTTTTTTACACCACCCAGGCACAAATTGAGCTAAATCATAAATAAAATAATCAAATATCCCCTGGACATTTTTCTGCATTTAACCATTTCAGTGCCAGCAGAATTTAACACTGCTGTCGCATTCCCCAGCAAATAGGGGAAATGAAACATTATTTTTTCAGCACAAAGTGTACATTAACAAGATTACTGTATTTTGTAACCTTTCTGGAGATTTCACTGGATTTCTGGGTAAAACATGTAAAATATGTAGAAATGTTTTTGCTATAAGTAATTGGTTTTTTGCATTTTTATTTGTAGAAAATTAAAAAATCTTATTGTTTTTAACAGCTCTTTCTAGATTTTTGGTTAAGCTATATAACTGCTCCATACATGCAGAATTGCGGACTAAGTGGACCACAGATATTCACACTTTTAGAAGGTTTTCTTAAGAATGAGGGGGAGAATGATTAAAAGTTAGAAATGTTGCCCAAACCCACCTCCCCTCCAACTATATAGAACATACACACTTTCAGCTATGCAACTTTGCAAGTCTTTCATATGCAGAATTTGTGGGGAAAAAAGTTTTAATTTTAGTGGATTTCATGAAAATAAACCAACTAAAGACTGTTCGACTTGAATAAACCTCCAGTACAAATAAAAATTCCAACTAAATATTGTTCTTCTACATGTCCTGAATAAAATGGTACCCTACCTGCTTCCGTGCACAGAGACTTGGTCAGCAAATAGCCTCCAAAGGAGCCAACACATGACTTTGGGACTGTGCTCTTAGTGCATACAATTTTCTGGCTAAACACCTACTTACCTGTGAATCAACCCCAAAAACTATATAATTGAAATATACTCAGCTTCAGCTTTTTTCAAATGTATTTGTAGAATTCCAGATGCTATTTTTCATAGAACTTTTAGGAGATTTTGCAAAAAAATTAGAAAAATTTGTTAATTCACAGATAGAAATCTTCCCAAACCCATACTACAAATAACAAAAATCACACTAAATATCAAACGCTCAAAAAAGAGTCAAAATGTATTTGCCTATGTTATGAGGCAAAAAAAAAAAAAAGACAATAATACTTCAGGCAGTGCTCCACCCTTTTGCAAGACTTGAGAAAGAGTGGAGCATTGCCCAAAACATTACCTTGTAGTATGAAACTTAACGAGGGATTGTATGGGGACCTTAAAGCAGCGCAAAGCCACACATCTTACCTTTACACAATCCCACAATGCAATCATGCAATCATGTTTTGCATCTCAGAACGCATAAAGTTAAGACGTGCACTTTTGCGATATTGGATCTCCTTGACAGTGTTTATGAGCAAATGAACACAACCAAAGCATGGCAAACAGATGTATAAGTATGGACAAAGTAGAGTTGTCTAAAATACATCTAACAGTATAATTTTTACTACATATGCTTATGCACCATGCACCATATATCAGATATTCAATATCTAGAAGAGAGAAAGAATAATCTATGAGTAAGCATGATCAATTAAAACACATAATGTTAACTTTATCAATCAAACCCATTGATGTAAAGGTATTTCATTTTTGTAATTTAAAGTGTTTGTCTTTGAAGTAAGGTTCTGTTAAAATGGGATTTAATCGCTTCCAAAGCCAACCAATTGAGTTTAGTATGGCTGATCCTCTTCAAACTGAAGTATCACAAAAAATCGCACAGTATGCAGATAATGCAGCCACTCTTGCTTGGTCACTTGGTATATTTTCTGTTTTTATCATTATGCTTGAGTTTTTTGTAAAATAAAAATACAATAATTATATCCTATTTATTATTATCAGAATTAGCCTGATACCACTTGCAAAGCTTTGATTTTAGCCTCTTTTCAGATATTGCAGCCTTCTGTTTCTCTCTTTTCATACTGTTATACTTTGTATTGACATTATAAACTACTTTAATGAGAAACATGAGCTGATACCATGAAGGAGGATTTTATTTGGATATTTACCAGGCGTTGCACCAAGAGGCTTCTAATTTTTGTATGCATTGAATTAGTTTGGTTTCTAGTTGCACTCTGCGTGGGTGTATACTATCCCATTTCTATAGATATATTGCTTGTTGCACCGAGAGGCGCTATTGACTCCCTGGTGCAATCACACAGGCAACGTATGCCGATAGCAGCTCTTGGTGCATTGCAAAGTGCCGGAAACTATTTAGCCAATTTAAATGCCAGCCATTAGCTATCGGCATATAACACTGATCGCGGCGGCTGCACGGTTACCTTCCATGTTAGCCATGTAGCCGCTGCAATGAAGGAGTATGAGTTGCGCTAACTGGTATAACATTGTCTCAATAACAGCCCAAGATCAGGATAAATGCGCCTTTTGATGCATCTCCCTGATATTGTTTTAACCAATGCCACTTTATTGCTCCAAAAATCACCATAAACAGTTAAAAATTATATGATTTCTATAATATTAATATATCAAACCATTTCCAAACTACTCCACCACCCATGTCTCTATTATGTTCAAAAAATTAGCAGGCTAGAGTGACAGCATCTCACATTTAATTCTTTATTTATTTTTTTGTTTCTGTCCAGCAAAGTCACCAGTTAGCTTCAAAAGCCCTGTATAGCAGTGGTTTTCAAACATTTTCAGACTGCCATTTGGCTATGCAGATTTTGTGCACAGCACAAGTTGTGTATAATGCAATATTTAGCTATCGTTTTATATGCACTTTACATTATATATTGATAAAATGTTAACAAAATCAGTGTAATTTAAAGTTACACTGCATTGATTGCATTGACATTTTAGCACAAGACAGTATGTAGTTTTAGAGCATAGCATAGTAAATATGTAAGTTTAGACACCCTGCTATATAGAATAAAAGTGTACACATTTAAAGTACTATCGGGGTAATTCAATAAAAGTTCTTATCATTTAAAATGGTGCTAATTTTGCCCCAACCAATCAGATGTTAGCTTTCAAATGTTAAATAAGATCTGATTGGTTGGGGCGAAATTAGCACCATTTTTAACAATAAGAACTTTTATTGAATCTCCCTGTAAATTTGAATAGGTTAATAAGCTGTGCCAAATTTTGCTTTTTTCCCCTTCAGTTTGCTGCAATTTTTTGGAATTTTTTTCAATTGAATTATTGGATTATTGGATTTTAATTTCTTAACATTAATCTAATTAAGTGTTCAGATGACTCCTGTAGGCTTATAGGCATTTATCATTTGGCAAAAAAATGACTGTATACAAACAATTAATATATAATGTTATAGAATATATTCATGTTTAAAGAGTATAATTCAAATTATTAGTCAGTCAGTGGCAAGGTGTTTTTTCCTTGACCCTATAATATTAATATAATTTTTAGATATAGTACTTAATCGGAATTTTTTGTTGTATATACTGTATAAAGTAATATATGATTTTAATTTAGCAGTTTGTCTATGGATGTTTTTAATATAAACCTTTCCAACTTCACATAATTGCATTGGTTTAATATTTCATAATTAAATGTTTGTTTTATTATTCTAACAATACTTTTTAAAACAATTAAGCAATTGTTATAAATAGAGCTATCAATTAGGTCTTCCTTTTGTGTACATTTAATAGAACACAATATTGACATATATAGGGGGTACATTTGTATAAAATGTGGGAATTATAATGGCTTGTCACAGGCACCCAATGTAATATCTGTTGTGGTCGTTTTTGCGTTACACTGTTACATGAAAATGCCTTTTGAAAGGGGGAGATAGCTACAGTACCTGCACCTTACCTATTGCATTCCCGCAATGCAGTATTCACTTACTGCATCACGGGAACCCAGAAAGAGGCACCTGTAGAAGAATTTTCCTTAAAACATAATGGATTCCATACACTGTGTGACATTTAAAGGAGTGCTATTTTTGCTGTATTTTCCCTACAGACTTAGCCACATTTTTTATTTTTTTTCATAATTATTAAGACACAGATTTTCAGCAGGGGAGAAATTTATATCTAATGCAGAAAATTTGGTAAAAATGCTGATTTAAGGTCATAAAAGTCCCCAAAATGCATTTTGTGTCAAAATACATTTTTACTGCTTTATAAATACCTTGCTGACTTTTTGGAATGAATTTTGAAGCAAAGTGCACAAAAAAATTTTAGGAAAGAGCAGTGATTTTTTTTTTGTTCTACAGAGACCATAAATATATAAAATATTGCAGCAAAAAATCCCCCTCAAAATCATATTTGAAAAGTACTAAAAAGTTTGGGAAAACAAATTACTTCACTGCTTTATAAATATACTCCTATGTCTTAATATACTCCTATGTCTTAATAAATCCTATTTGCTGCTATCCTCTGGTGTGCATTCCTTTAACGGACAGTGTTTGACATGATTGTTTGTGATGGTGAACAATTACTAGAGTCTGCACCTAGAGGCACTGAAAGAAAAGAAGGCATGCGGAAAATTGCTTTGATAATCCAATGTCTTAAATTGTCAGAATATAGGGTAAAGTAGTATATTTTAAAATGCCTTTACTTCTAAGTGGTTAAGTGTGATAAAATCTACTGTATCAAAGACTTTTGCACAACCTGGGTATTTATGGCATTTTGCATGTTTTGTGTTTTTTTTTCCCCTGAAGATTCCACAAAAAGCAAAAAAATTATATCAATAGAATAATAGAATAACAGAGAATGTTTTCTTTTTACAGAGTATATATAATATATATAAATATATACATCGAGATTTCAGCACACCACTTCACCATCCACAAATTCGTGGGTGCAATCCGAATCACTAAATACACAATACAAACGTGATGCACTCCATTGGACTTTTAGAAAGAGTAAATTTATTGCAAGCGATCTACGTGTTTCTGCCTCAATCACGCCCTTAACACCTGGCTGTGATATGCTAATTGGGATTTTCCAGGGTACATAATTGCCACAGATTCTTGTACAGTCATTCTGAATTGAGAAAGCCAGTCGGATGACTAGCGAAACGTCTTCAAGATCTAAACTTCGAGTCCAGTTGATCTAATTGAATACATCAGATATACCATGACCTGGATGAATGAGAACCGTAACAAGCATAAAACCAGTTTGCTGAGACAAATGATAAAAATCATTAATAGGGAAATGTATTTGGTGTTGAAATTTCATCCTAAGTGTACTTTAATCCTAAATAAATGCTACTTGGTGATTCTACTAAAATATTTTGTCAAGAATTCTTTAAGGAAGGGAATGGGTTATAGATAAGATCAAACTAAATTTACTTTCTATGGCAAAGTCAAAAGTTCTTTAAGATACATTATGGGTAATATTATAACGTATGGGAAGAAAACTACAATTTTTCCTATCAGGGTACTACTATATAATTTATTCTATTATTAAATTGATTGACAAAAATTAAAATATTACAAATATCTTAAAAATATCTCAGGTATATTGGATGGGAACAGTGCCACAAAAAAAAGGAATATTGCTAAAAATTGCAAATGATTATAAATTAAAGGTCAACTGTGCTCTCCACATTTTCCTGCCTTACCGTAAAATTGAGCCCTGGATTACATTTCTAGATAAATCCTGTTAGAAGTTTATAATATAATTCTTCCTAAATTATTTACAGGGCTATGTACTGAGAGCTGCTATCACTCTCTATTTCTCCCTTTCCCCCTTTAGGCAATGCACTGAGCCGATAGCAGCTCTCAGTGTATTGCAAATTATGTTTACCCATTCCGAATCTGGTGTTAAAGATTCCGTCTTAAACAGCCATTATCGGCTTGGTACATTGGTTGCGGTGTTTACACAACACATTTTTTGTCATTTAAATGCCACAACTGCCATTAGTTGTGTCGTAAAGTCATGTTAACGCTTGGTACATGTTAATGTGACATTAAGACACAAATAGCTGGTAACGGCAATCAGTACATAGCCCTATTATTTCTTTCTGTAGCTTGTAGCTGTAACCCTTATGGTTATGCTCTAGCTGCCAAAATTGAATTCTGTCATCTTACCAGTAGGTGTCACTGTTTCTTTAATGGATCTTTATAAATTCCCCATATCTAGAAAAAAATAAAAACTTCTGGCACCCCCAGTTTTCTAGTAGGATAGTGCATTATTATTGGACTTTATTCCTCACTCCATATTTGTGAGTCTGTTCCTGTCACTCACTGTTCCTGTGGTGCTGACTTCCTTGTTGGTCCCGTCTTCTCCTGTCTTTATACAGGTAACCATTACAGTATTTTCGGGCCATGGACCCACCCAAGGAAGCGTCCCTAGACCTGGCAGCATGGATGGATGCGTACGAAGCCCAGCAGAATTGTATCAGACAGGCATTGGATACTCTACTTGCCAGAGCTCCTCCGTTACCTCCCACAGCCAGTGCTTCCCCAGTTGTACAACATCCCCCTCTACCTATGGAGGGCCACAAGGAACCACAAATTCCTCCTCCTCCTCATTACAATGGAGACCCTCAAGCCTGCAGAGGTTTTGTCAACCAATTCCAGATCCAGTTGGAACTCCAACCTTCCCACTTTGTGTCGGATTGTGCTAAGGTGGGATACATAATCTCTTTACTTTAAGGTAAACCTTTGGAGTGGGTCTCCCCACTATGGTAAAAGAATTCTCCTTTAGTGAATAATACTGCTGAGTTCCTTTCCTCCTTCAAAACTATCTTTGATGCACCTGGTCATGCTACGACAGCCTCCTCTCACCTCCTACAGTTCAAACAGTGTGTTCATAATGCAAGTCAATATGCCATCGAAATTCCGTGCCCTGGCCACAGAGGTTACATGGAATAATGAGGCTCATGAAGCTGCCTATTGGCAGGGCCTTTCTGATAAGCTTAAAGATGACCTGGTTTCTAGAGAACTTATCTCCCTCAGTATCAAGATTGATACTCGCCTTAGAGAACCCCTTTTTGAGAAAGAACGTAGTAGGAGATTTCCACCCTTGACTCCATGCTTTAATCCCCCTCCTCAACCTCCTTCGTCTAATTCCCCCCCTGCTGTAGAACCTATGCAGATTGGTAGAGCCCACCTGTCTGAAGAAGAAAAACTAGATGCACAGCGGGGTTATGTCTCTACTGTGGAGGAAGGGGCCAAGAATTTCTCTCTTAAACAGGGAAACTCCAAAGCCTAGATAGCATTGGGGTGACTTATCTGGGCAGAATTTCCAACATCACACAGCAGGATTCTACTCCATTTCTCCCCCTCCAGTACAGCTCCAAATTAAACCCCCCAAAAACCTTGAACTATTAGTAATTTTATGGACACTACCTTTGCTAAACTATTGGATATCCCCCTCTTGCCACTGTCCAATCTCCATTGATGACAGACCTCTTTCCTCTGATGTTATTTCTCTGACCACAAGTCTAATGTCTTTGAGAATTGGCCCTTACCATAAGGAAAATATCACTTTCCTTATCATCAATTGTCCTTCCACACCCGTTGTTCTTGGTCTTCCCTGGCTTCGTCTTCACACCCTCCCCCACATAGACTAGCATACCAACCGTATATCACATTGGAGTCCTACCTGTCATGCCAAGTGTATCTCTTCTGCCTCCTCCATTCCTGTTTGTTCTTTGAACTTAGAATCTTTGCCACTTCAGTGCCAAGAATTTGCAGACGTCTTCTGTAAAAAATCAGCAGAGACTCTCCCACCTCATCGCCAATATGATTGCCCAATTGAGTTAATCCCAGGTACCATTTCACCACGTGGTTGTACATATCCTCTTTCTCCTTCAGAAACTAAGTCTGTGAAAGAATACATCCAGGACAACCTTCAACAGGGTTTCATTCGTCCCTCTACTTCCCCCACTGGTGCTGGATTCCTTTTTGTGGAGAAGAGGGATGGGGGCCTTCACCCTTGCATCGATTACATAGGTCTCATAAGATAATCATCAAAAACCGTTATCCTCTCCCTCTGATTGCGGAACTATTTGACCAACTGAAAAATGCCCGTATTTTCTCCAAACTAGATCTTCGAGGGGCTCATAATCTGATTCACATACGTCAGGGGGATGAGAGGAAAACAGCTTTTAATACTTGTGATGGGCACTGTGAGGACCTTGTCATGCCCTTTGGTCTCTGTAATGCATCAACTGTATTACAAGAATTCGTAAACGACCTGTTCAGAGATCTCTTGGGTCATTGTGTGGTAGTATATTTAGACGATATATTAATCTTCTCTGAAGACTTATCATCCCATAGAAGTAAAAGAAGTTCTCTTTCATCTTTGACAAAATTCCTTGTATGCCAAGCTTGAAAGGTGTATTTTTGATGTTCCTAAAATCCCATTTCTTGGTTACGTCATTTCTCAAGGAGGTTTTGAGATGGACCCAATTAAGATTTCTGACACGGAAGAAGGGGCAAGATGGCCCCGAAAAGAGCATCAGTCTGTTTGGTGCACGAGTAATAGGTTTGTCTGTTTGATCCGCTGTTATTCACCATTTGGCCTTGCTGGCCCCGCTTACGATGTGTACGATGAGTGTACACATCGTAAGTCCCCTGCTCGGCTATCCGCCTGGTGCGGGAGGTGGGGATCTCGTCTGGTTTGGGGCAAGGAACAGGTTAGTGCCGAGGGGTGCATCTGTAGCCTGCCCCCAGACTGGGTCTACTGCCGGACTTTACATCCGGTTTAGGAGGTTCATATGCGGGACATGTCGGGAGCCTACAATTTTGGAGCAGCTAACAATTTAATGGCCATTGGATAAGCATTATCTGGGACCCATTACTCATCTGGACATGGATTGGAAGCGATACACAGTTCACTTACCATCACTGTGTGTGATCCCTCTTGTCTTCATCACTGTGGGTGAGATTGTTTCCCTGTTTTGTGTTACAGCAGTACGTTTATTGCCTCAGCTGATAACATTGCTTTTCACCCTTTTGCCAATAGACTTTTTGGTGACTTACCAGTGGGGACATATCTTTTCCATCAGACTACCTATTACTGATTTTTAGCGTGTGTACTATTTGCATTTTTTTTATATTATGTATTGGGGAATGTTTGAGTTTATATGGTTTTACTAGTGTAAGAATAAAGCTCATGTTTTAACCTACCACGTATGCTTGTGAAGGTTCTCATTCATCCAGGTCATGGTATATCTGTTGTATTCAATTAGATCAACTGGACTTGAAATGTAGTTCTTGAAGACGTTTCGCTAGTCATCCGACTGGCTTTCTCAATTCAGAATGACTTGTATAAGAATCTTTGGCAATTATGTACCCTGGAAAATCCCAATTAGCATATCACAGCCAAGTGTTAAGGACGTGATTGGATAGTGGCTAAGAGGTATCCTATAACACCTCTTAGCCACTATCCAATCACGCCCTTAACACTTGGCTGTTAGTCCCGTCTTCTCCTGTCTTCATACAGGTAACCATTACACATCGGCCGTTGCAGCAGGAGATCCGCTGGTCCGTGCAGTGTTGAGTCTGATCCCGGGAATGTGGGTCTGTGTCATCTTGGTTTGTGGTATCCACAGGGCTGCTGACAGTTAGATTTTTCCTTTACAGTGGACTCTTTATCATTGGTTGGTTTCCACTACTTCAGACTCTGTGCTATCGAGTTATTCAGTTGTGGGACTTTTTCATGTGTACTACTTACCTTTTGTGATATAACTGATTCATGCTGCTTTATATTTATATTCAGACTTGATTACGTTTTTAAAGATATTTGTGTTCTTTTATTAATTACTTTTTGTACAACATTCCTATATCGCTACATTATGAAATATTGGTGCTTATCCTGCTATTTATTACTGTTGTTGTGTTACAAAGGGGGGGTTTGATTTCAATATCCTTCCCCCCTTTTTCTGGCTGTGTGTGGGGCCCACACAGCTGTAGCAGGTGGCCATACTCTTTGTATAAGTTTTTTGCATGCTGTAGACTAGTCTGGCATACCAAGAGTTATATAACCTATCCTGGTACTTAACTCTAACTAAAATGCTACATAGCCATGGGACCAATCTTTACCTGTGTAAACCTTAAGCTTTTTTTTACTGACTTTTATCTGTCTGTAAAAAGATCCAGTCTTGAAAGCAGACATTATCAGATGTCTTTCCCAACATTTCTTTAGTGAGCATGCTCACACCCTGAGAACATGGAACGGGCAGTAAGTCTAAACATTGTTTAGTAAAATAACTTTGTACCGACTGCTGTCAGAGATATGATCAGGGCTCAAGTCTGCAGGAGTTGATTTAACCCTCTGCCACAGTATATTCAGACACATTTTCTAGCACTATAATTTCCAAGAGCTTTGCATAATCCATTTACTGCTTAAAGAAATATAAAGACATCAATTTTTTCTTACAAATATAAAATTACTTGTATTATTAGAATAATCACAATGATGTAACTACATGCATTCAGTCTTTGTTCTTAGAACTAGCTAACCCCTGTGCATTTAAATACACCACTACAATTTCTAAAAAGCAAAACAACAAGCATTAATAAGACTTAAATTGCAAATGTTCACTCTTTTCTGTAAAGACTTTAATTAGATTTAATTTGTCTGTCAACTTTTATGAATTTAATAAATGTCTTAACATTAATAAATGATTAAATGAAATGCTTTTGTTTCTTATTTCTTTATTATTATTTTCCAGAGAGAGAAGTCTCTTCAGATCTGAAAGTACTGTAGTTATTCATCCTAAGGAGAATCAAACATACCCATCTATAGATTATTAGAAGACAAACTATAATAGCTGCTTTTAGGCTAGCTACAAACAAGTCAATATTTCGGCATGCCTGAACAGTTAGATGTTTCAGCTGATCAGATCAAAATATCAATGTTATTTTTGCTCAATCCTGCATATATTAAAGGGCAATTATAGTGAGAAAATTGTTTTTTTTTTAATTTCTTCTAATGTATCCTATAAGTCATCCCATCCACCAGGGTACCTTTAGTTTCTTTAAATTCTACATAGTCCCCGAGATATAAGCCTTTGAATATGTTGTGATTTGTAGGAGCTGCTATACCTCATCTGTCACTCAAAGGCACACACCCACACAATCCAAAGCTCCCCTGCAGTACTGTCACACACTCTCTCACCCACACTATATGTACCATGTGCAACATATAGTCAAATGCTGTAGTGCTAAACACAATCAATAAACCATTAACCCAGCAATATGAGCATAACACACTATAAAACAGCCCCTCTTATCTTATATACATACAAAACCAGTGACTCAAATGGAACACTAATACAGTATATATAATAGAGTAATACAGACTATATACCAAACAAGACACACAGTGCAATCTATGAAATATATAGACTAAAGCAACTGAAATGTAACAGGACAACAAGCAGTGTCACTGTGTTTGTGAAGGTCTCACTACAAGCTGCTGTTACACTGACTCTCTCTTCAGTGATTATGATCTCAGCTAAGCAGGGGGAGAGATATGAACTTTAGGTAAAAAGTAAATAACAATTAGCAAAGTTAGAGAACAGGCAGAGTTCAGTAACTTACTTGTAAAGAATCTCAGCACCACTTGTCCTCCTCTCTCCCCCTCTGCCCCTCCCTTCAGCATATTGCTACTTTATTCCACACTTTGATTACTTGCAGTCTAGCTCTGGAAGGGAGGGGTCAACAGGATGTCAGCACTTCATTTAAAGTCCTTTCAACTGACAATGCTCGGACTCTGTATACAGCCCGTCACTGCTTGAGGGGGAGTAGACAGAGAGGGGAGGGGGACTACACAGCTTGGTACAAACTTCTGCCAGTGTGAAGAAACGAAGCCACACAGAAACATGAAAGTAAGGCAGCTTATACTAAGTGATCTATACATTGTATACAGACAAAGTTTTTTTTTCACTATAGTTGCCCTTTAATACACAAGATTTGACATCAGGCTGACAGTTGCAAAGTAAAATCTGCACCATTTTCAGCCACATGACCTAAATTCAATAACCATACTTTTTCGGGATTTCGAAAATTCAAAAATGGAACAAAACTCACTGGTTTTGTACATCTCTAACCACTGCAGATGTAAATAACATAGATACATTTAGAAGCTTAATCTTTTGCTAGGAGCAGAATAATAAAAAAATTTAAACCACTCGCTTCACCAATAGACAAGCCCCCGCTTGTCTTTTGGGGTGAGGGTGTCCTTTCACTCTCTTTCCAAGATGTGATGGGAGAGAGGATGGCAGACAAACTGCAACACTTAAAGAAGCCAGGAAAGAGCAGGGCTATAATGTATAATGTACCCTTTCTGTGAATTAGTAGGAAGTTATAACCACCTCGGAGTTTTGTGCCCTTTATAAAAGCATAAGGCTGCATATGGGCACGGAACTCCTCTGTGACTTATAATATCCTTATAATTTACAGAAGGGTGTTCATTATCCACTATATTATCACCATTTGTAGGCTGGAACAATGATTTACTAATGATTACTTTCAAAAAAGTTGCCTTTTCCTTCCATGTTCCCTTCCATTCATCTCATATTAGTTTCTTTTCAGCTTCTTAGTGGGATGAGAAGCCAAAAGTGTGGAATAGCCAATTGAAGGTTTTTAAAGTGCCAATTTACAGTACTTGCTTGATATAGTCGCTATTAGAAACCCTAATACTTACATTTATGTACTAAACGCAACTTACTAGAGAAGAATCTTCTTTTAGAGTCCCTTACCAATCATCTATGATTTGCACATCTCACCCACACAGATAAACATGCCAGTAAAAAGTAATAAGTAATCCACAACTACTCCAAGATCTTACACACACACTATTGAGAAATGTTTTGATGTAAATGCTGACTTGGTATCCTCCTTCGGGATGTTGTGGTGCACAAGACAGTAATGTGCAGACATTGTTTTAAATTATACTCATGCCACTCCATCAATTTCCCCTATAAGGTGACTGCCCTTCGAACTTAAACTATTAGACACATCCAAAGCAGCCAGAAGACTCCGTAACTCAGAAACCACATCCGCTACACACCCAATTACAATTGTCTCTGACTCTCAGGTTATGAGCCCTGAACTCTCTCCAATCGGTTTTGTATTCAGAGAAGGACCTAGGCAGGGTTGCCCCCTCGCTCCTCTATTGTACAACTTAAAGGATATGTAAACAGTAAAAACAACTTTAATTTAGTAGAAAGCTGTGTCAATGTTGGCTAATTTTTTTCTGTTCTAACCCCCCCGTGTGCTTTGTCACGGCGCAATGACACCAAACACGTGCCCCTTTGTGGTGACCTGCCACATTTTGATGTCATATCGCATGTGTGGTGACGTCATATGTGCACGTGCTACACCCAGCGCTTACCTTATGAGACCCAGTAAGTAGGAAATCTCGTGGACGCGGAACTCCAGAGGCCAGGGGGGAATAGAACAAAAAATATTAGCCAACATTACTTTTAAAGATACAGCTTACTTTTAAAGATACAGACTCTCTCTGAAATTTAGAGAGTCCTAATTAGACATTTTCTTACAGTGGCAGGCTTCTTTATCCCAATATACTGGGAAAACACTCAGATTCCCTTCCAGACTGATCTAGTTAACACACTTAATGATGTACAAGTAATGGAAAATCTTACAGCACAACTATGGAATAGGGATGGCCGGTTCTGTGGATCCGAACCTGGATCCGCCGCGGATTTATCCCGTTCGCGAACGGCGGATTTTTCCGGACTTTCCGACTTCCGAACAGCGGATTTCTCGTATTTTCGAAAATTTTCGAAAATTACGAGATTTCTCGGATTTTCGTTAATACGTATTTTCGAAAATTTTCGAAATTACGAGGATGTTTCTTATTTTTGTAAATACGTATTTTCAAAATTTTTCAAAATTACGAGGATAACTTGTATTTTCGAAAATTCTGTTTTTCGAAAATTTTCGAAATTACGAGATTTCTCGTATTTTCGAAAATACGCGAAAACTCGTAATTTCAAAAATTTTCTAAAATACGAGAAATCTCGTAATTTTGATAATATTTTTCATTTTAACGGGTCCGCTCGCGGATTTTCGAATTTTCAAATTTTCCCGAAAATTCGCGGATCCTCGAGCGGACCGGAATTTGCGATGTTCGGACATCTCTACTAAGGAATAGGCTAAATAGATACAAGGTTATCTGGGGTCCCTGGAATGACTGCAATGGTCAATCCTACCTGTCCTCAGTGGGCCACTCTGCAGGGACAGCTAATCTGCTGGGCTATAGAGTCAAGTGGCATATAGTCAATATATGGTGCTGATTCTAAAATGTAGAATGCTAATTATTGCATGCACAGGGTGATCTGAGGTATACTGTCTGCTCGGGAGGGGCTGCTCATTCAATCTGTGGGAACAGGGTCAGTTTACTTATGCTGTATCATTATGATGTATCCACACTGCCCTGCTCCTATTGGTATACTGTAACTTATGTATATGTTAATATGTTGTTTTGGACATGGTTTGAACTTATGTTCAATTTCTCCCATTTTATTTATTTTTGAAAAAGGGGGGAAAAGGGTTAACATTCATTATTACTTTTACCCTGAGTATGTGTCTCTGGGGTTCCATCAGATAGTCATAACCGCTATCTCAATCACAACATGGATGTCAGAGAAAAAACCCGGAGGGTCGGCAATAACCAGTATTCATGCATTTTTTCTTTTTCTTTTTTGTACATTGATTCTCACTGTTTTTGCCACTGTTACCTTAAAAAATATATTTACAATAAAAGAAAAAAAAAAAGGTTATTGAGCAGAGGGAGGAGTAAAAATTCACATATTTAACTGGTAAAAATACTGAAGCAGCTGGGGTTGCAGTCAGAACGTCAGTTTTGTTGTTCGAAGGGTAGACTTGCCCTTTAACAGCAAAACTAACAATTTCAAACCTTGTTTTAAATTTCATGTAGAGTTTTCTGTTATTTGCGGAACTTTGCTTATCATAAAATGCATAAATCTATTGGGGATGTATTAGGATAATTCATTATGATTTGCAGAGATAAAATTTGTTGCTAAGAATGCACGCTTTTTCTACATAGATTAATGATCAATATTTCTGTTGGTTTCATAAGCTGAGCAGATGGGTTTTTGGGAATATTAAACAGAACTATAATCGGTTATGAATGTCTCATAGACTCCAGATACTGAGCTGCAGACCATAATGACTTTTATATGTCTATGCGGCACAAATTTTATATTTTGTACAATACAATATTCAATATAAAAACAATTAAAACCTATTAACAAAAGCTGATTTTGTAAATGTGTTAAAAGTAGCATAACCAAAAGTTTACACTGCTATTCACTACTTGACATAATTTACAATGAAACGTGGTTTAAAAAAAAAAAATTAAAATAAAATTTGGTGTTCTGCAGCTTGGTGAAAGCAGACCCATTAAAAAATCTGAAGATTTTTACATTTGGAGTCAGGAAGGATTTTTATCCCCCATTATAACCTTTTTTTGTTTTTGTATTTTTTTTTTGGGGGGGGGGTTGATTTCCTCTAGATCAACTGTTAGGTAGGGTTAAAGAAAGCAGCAAGACAATGTTAATCATGGTATTGTATTATATATTCAAAAAGGTACCGTACTTCTACAGAAATTCTAAGTGTCCCCCTGAACTAGCATCCTATTTGAATATTCTCTTCTTCTCTTGTAGCATAAACAGACTACTGTTTCTAAATAATCATTTGTTATGATTTTTTGTTTCGCCCTTTTTTTTTGGTTTACTAACTGTCAATATGTGCTTAGGAATAAAAAAGGAACTTGTTTGTAAATGTCTTTGGAACAAAGCTGATATTTGAGGTTTCTGGCTTTATTTGTCAAGTCAAGATGAGCTACAGAAGCTGTTGCCTGGACTGTAATTACCTCAGACTATTCCCAAAATGTAAACTATGTTTGTTTTTCATTTTATGTGAAATCAAGAATAATTACAGATTAAAATTAGTTTTACTTTCTCAGTCTAATTTAGTACAATATACAGAAACGCTTTATTCTATTATGCCAATTAAAATATATAAGAAACTTTTAAATACTTCATTTCAAGATATTTTTATCTCCATCCTACTGCATATCCCTAATTGTTATACTGCCTTGGCCTTAAAATTCATCTACAGTACTATAGTATGTCTTTCATGTCTTCTAATATCTCAGATTTCTTCTACTTTATGCTGCTTGCAAAAATATCCGATAACATGTAATACCACCGAATCATATTAATGTATTAGTTTCTTTTTATCAGCATGCTTGTTATTTTCATATTTTAGTTACAAATTTTCTTGTAATTAACAAGGATTCCACTAATTAATCTTTTGTCAACCCGCCATATGAAAAAAAAAAATATATATAAAAAAAAAAAAAAAAAAATAATATATATATATATATATATATAATATATATATATTAAAATTACATACATATATAGAAATTGATTTATTTTCTGTGCGTTGTGCATGCATTTTTTTGCATTGTTCTTGAGGAAATTGAAGAAAAAAAGTATTGGTATAATATAGAAAAGTTAACAAACGTTTTCAGGGTTATTCAATAAAAGTTCTTATAATTAAAAATGGTGGTATTTTGCTCCAACCAATCATTTAGCTTTCAAATATTAAAGGGTATGTCCACCCTAAAAAAATTTTGGGATATAAGATTCCCCCTGTTCCCCAGCCCCAACCGCTATATTATATTTAAGAAAGCTCCCCAAACTCTACTTACCTCCCCTCTTTCCACCGCCACGCTCCCGGCCCTCTGCTTGCGAGAAAATGCAAGCAGAGCGGCGGGACCGGCAGCCGCGTCTGTGATTGGCTGAGCGGCAGCCAATCACGGACGCGGCTGCCGGCAGCTCACTTCGGCAGAGGAAAGAGGAGAGGTAAGTAAAGTTTGGGGAGCTTTCTAAACATATCAATATAGCGGTTGGGGCTGGGAGACCAGGGGGAATCTTACACATTATGGATTTTAAGCTAGGGAGAGAGAATCGGGAGAGGGAGGGAGAGGGAGGGGGAGGGAGGGGGAGAAGGGCTGCAGTACGCATGCCAACCTTCTCCCGGAGGCCAGGGAGGAGGCAGAGTCCTATATGGACTCTGCTATCCTCCTGGTGGGCACTTTTTGGGACTTTGGGGGGGACTACAGGAGAACCATATGGAGCTGGGATGTGAGGTAAGGATTAAACTACACTACATGGTGGGGCCAGTAGTTGGGGGGATTATAGCTTTGGGGGTGGACATGCCCTTTAAATAAGATCTGATTGATTGGGGCAAAATTAGCACCATTTTTAATGATAGGAACTTTTATTGAATCTCCCTGTTTATGTAAAAGAAACCTCTTGCAGCAGATAAACACTTGAAGCAGATAACAGTTGATATTGTGTTGTTATTGTCACATGCAGGCTTAAACCTTGTACAAACATCTGACGCACGGACCGGTGAACGACCCAGTATCCACCATGGCAGATCAATGAATGACAGCCGACCGAATGCATACACATGAGTAACTATCGGCCGAAAATCCCGTTCGTCGCACCTGTGTTGTGTGTTTAGGGGTCATTGGAAGTTGTTTGTCGGCCTTTGTGTCGGATGTGTGTATGAAGCTCTATCCTTTAAAGGGGAAGTTCAGTGCAAATACATATGCTTTTCAGAAAAAAAAGCAGTATTTTTCCATCCCAATGACCTTAATCTGCCAATTCAACATTTTGTCTGTGTATAAATAAATGCAACCGAAATACTGACTTCCTGTTTGCAGGACCCCTAATAGAGACCGTTATGGTCTTGCCATTGACCCAATGCCTGGGTTGATTCAGTTGCTCAGTAGAGATCTGAGCATCTTTGACCCATCCAACAGCCAATCAGTAGAAATAACTGTTAGGAACATTCCAAGGATGTGGTGCATCCTGGGAAGAAGAAGGACTGTTAGAACCTGAAATGTCAGCTCACTAATGTCAACAGCAGGGAATATTAAGGGGTAGAAATGCAACTGATTTTTCAAAATGTAAGAGAATATGTAGAATAACTAGGTATGTTTAATATAAACTAATACTTTTTAAAATATTGATATTTTCCACTGAACTGTCCCTTGGTTGCTTGTTTTACCACAATAAGAGCTATGTCTTACCTCCTGTTCTTCAATTAAATTATTAGGAGCCAGCAGGGAACAGAACAAACTCACCCGTGATTGTGCTCCTCTGGCGCTTCCTCTAACAGTTCCTGACATCATCCACGCTCCCTGAAAATGAATGCACGTGGCTATAGTTTGGACCTGTCAGAGGAAGTGGTGGGTATGTTTGTTCTTTTCCTTGCCTGCTCCTGATGGTTTTATTATAGAAACAAAGGAAAGAGCTTCTTTGCCTCACGTTTTTAGGGATAGGGCACACTAGCGTGATTTTTGTGTGGTTGTGCTTGCGTTTGCTCATACGATTTTTAAATGATAACAAATCATGACAACGCTCTGAAATCGTGCAATTCCGCGTGCGTTGCAATTGGCTGTGTATTTGCGATTTGGTAACACATGCAATTAGCATTTTTTGCACAATCAATTGTGTTTCCATATCTCAAAAGCAGTTGTACACGCAATTGCCTGCGATTGCATGTGCAGTGCAGCAGTGTGGCCTTGCCATAAATGTATTTACCAGTGGAGATACCTTTTAAGTGTATGAGAATAAAAGGTTGTAGCATGTGCAGACTGTGAATATTTACATGACATTATATTTTACAAAACTAAAACTAACTGAAAAGAGTCAAGCCTTTCAAAAACACAAACAGAGGTTTTCAATAAAGGTTCCTATCTTAAAAATAAATGTAACATTTGAAAGCTAAAATCTGATTGGTTGGGGCAAAATTAACGATAAGAAGTTTTATTGAATCTCCCTGTAGAACTTTTATTGAATCTCCTTGTAGGCCTGTAAATGATCATACTCAGTTTATAAATGCCTGACTTGCAAACCAGGTCATAGTGCATATGAGACTGACAGTCTGTCAGAGGTCAGAGGAGAAAGATCAGACTGATTCAAGAAGAGCATAAAGCAACAGTATCTGAAATAACCACTTGTTACAATCAATGTATACAGAATAGCATTTATGAACACACAACAGGTCGAACCTTAAGCCGATGGGCTACAGCAGCTAAAGACCTCAACGGGTGCCACTCTTGTCAGCTAAAAAAGAGAACAGAGTCTACAATTTAAACAGGCTCACCTAAACCAGACAATATTGGAAAAATTTTGCCTAGTCCACATGTGTCACACGTGTGAAAAACACAAGGCCTGTCTGGACATTTCTTTGTGGACTAACTGTACAGCAAGGCCTGTCTGGACATTTCTTTGTGCTGTAACTGTACAGCATTTCTGGACACAAGGCCTGTCTGGACATTTCTTTGTGCTGTAACTGTACAGCATTTCAGAAAAACTACACTGCTATCCATTTGTGCACCTGTACATTTTCTCCACAGGCTTCGTTAGGGTATATCAATATTTCATGATATGAAATAAGTAAAGGTTTTACTGCGTTTGGCATGGGATTGATATGTTTAAAATGGTAATTGGTATTAAGGTACATAATAAATCACTTTTTTGCATCAATCAAGGATCGGGTGATTTACTGGTCGCTCACGTGTGGGGGTGCTAGTGTGGGGCTCTGCAGTGAAGGAGGTCTATCTACCTCGCAATTTGTGTCTAATATTTCAGGTTTATGGTTACCCCCAGCACCATCCTATGTATATAATGATAACAAATCCACAACTATATATTGCCACTGTGCACCCACACGAGTTATACATAAAACCCTATACATGAAATATATTTATTTCTTTAAACCATATATTAAAAAGATCTAAAAATAAAAAGACACTTACGTGTTCCTTATGTGTCTGTCCTTTTATTTCAGGTGCAAAATGTTGCAAACAAAACATGCAAAATGAAAGCTTAAAGCACAATAAAAGCAAAAAGATGGGTGTGCACTGGAGCAATTGGTCTCTAGCAGCATCCAGAGGCTTCCCCTTATGCAGCAAATAATGCAGTAAATGTTCCTTTAAAACGTGCTATTTGAACTCAGTCAGTATTCCTTTAGGAAGCTTTAAAATCCAATCTTGGATGTGTTCTTTCCAAGAAGATGGGACTTGCACAAATGGATCATCCTGATATTTGAAAACTACAACTCAGTGGCGTAACTAGGGGTCACTGGGCCTCCAGCATTAGCATGAAAAGTAAGGTCCACATTAGCACATGATCATGCCATAGGTAGAGGTCCCAGTCCAAAACAGTTTGTTTCAATCCCTTAATAAAGTAAGTAGGCACAAGTCTCCTAATAAAAAAAATCAGCCTACCACTTTTGATAAGATAAAGATAAAGATATTTACATTTTTGTGTGTGATATGGCACCAGCATCAACAGATCCGTTGCACTTCCTGCTTCCTGCTCTGAAACCATATGACAGTCACTCTGCCCTGTGTCATCTCCTCCCCTTGCAAGCCCCCTGACCCCTCCCCTTGCAGGCCCCCCATGGCTCCTTCCCTTACAGCCCCCCTTGGCACTTTCATTTACAGCCCCACTTGGCCCTGCCTACTCGTGGGTGTTGTAGCCCTGCCCATCTGTGGGTGCCATGGCCCCGCCCACTCGTGGGTGCCATTGCCCCCCCCCCACTCAGACCCAACCCTCCCATACAGAAAACTATGTGAAAACAGCCTTTTCAGGCAGAGTAAGAACTCTGCCTAAAAAGGCTGTTTTCACACAGTAGGAAGGTAGGGCTGTAGATTCTCTTACCTTCTCTGTGGGGATCTTCAGACAGCAGGGAGGGGGAGGGACTTCCTGTCTCCCTCACACACTGAAGTCTGAGGCTGTGTTCTGCCACCAGCAATGTGTAGGAGAAGCCTTTGCGATCTTACATTCCAGTCTCCCACCCATTTACTTTCTGGTCAGTAATTTCTTTATATCTTGGGCTATGGAGCACATAGACAGGTGGTTGATGGCTCATTTTAAAGGTAAGAAACTGACCAAATCAACTTATCTGAAGACCACAGTTCCCCTTTAATGGCTACTTCCAGCAGAATAATGAACCATGCCACAAATCTCACATCATTTCAAACTGGTTTCTTGAAAATTACACTTTACTCCAAGGGCCTCCACAATCACCAGATGTCAATCCAATAGAGCACCTTTACCCTCACTGTGGTAAAGTGGAGATTTGCATCATGTTTGTACAGCTGACAAATCTGCATCACCAGCATGATACCAGCATGTCAATATGGACCAAAAACTCTGAGGTATGTTTACCCTGTTGACTCTACATCATGAAGAATTAAGCATTCTAAAGGCAAAAGGGGGTCTAGCATGTTACTAGCAAGATGTACTTATTAAAGAGACCAGTTAGTGTATGTCTCAATCTCACTTAAATTTGTTAAAGGAATAGTTCACACAAAAAGTGAACTATTCCTTTAAAGCAGTGATTGAAGACCGGGAGGTAAAGGACCTTCCATTCTTCAATCACTTCACGACAATCCAGGACTGAAGGTAAGTATATTTATCTTGCGCACGATCCACCACGGCTCCAGTGACAACTGCGGACTGCTTCCTGGTTTAGTTTACTATAGCGCGCAATATCACGCATGCGCGCTATAGTGAAACTAAACCAGGAAGCAGTCATCAGTTGTCAGTAGAGCAGAGGTGGATGGTGCACAGGTTAAATATACTAACCATCGGTCCTGGAACCTGGTGAAGTGATTGAAGAACAGAAGGTAAGGAATAAGTTTTTTACCTCCCGGTCTTCAATCACTGCTTTAAAGGAATACTGTAGTTGACTTTTTGTGTGAACTATTCCTTTAATGTGCAAAAAAAAATATGACAAATATGAGTTAAATTCACAAAAAGGGGGATGCAGGCCTGATGCAGAGCTAAACGGACGTACCTTCCAAGAGCTCCCGCTCCAGCCAGCTAAAACTACCGAACGGAGGGGATAAACATGGACACGGACTTCATGGGCAGGAGGAAAAAGCAGGGTCCTGTCACTAAACATAAAAACAGGCCTCCGGTCCCCACACAATCGGACTTAGAGTCCTACTTCGGCCCGACGCGACCACGTGTTGTGGGCCCAGAGACCACCATATTAAACCCACCTGGACTTTTCCCGGAAACTGGTCCCGTGACACCGGCTGAAGCTTCCAGTGGATCCCCCCAGGCCTCAAGCACATACGGAGCTTCACCCCATCGGGCTCCAGCCCACTACAATGAGGAGCTCTCCACAGGATCGGAATCACCACCAGACTGGGGCACAGAACCTATCTCCAGTAAGGCCCCTAACTCTGACTGGGACATTACAAATACCCCATCACTGTCCCCACCCTCACCTCTACCTCCCTCTGTGCAGTCCTCTGCCTACCCCTTTATCATGCTAAGCCCTGTAGCAGATCCTGGCTCTCCAGCCCTGATCGCAGAGAACACTCAACAGACCCCCAACACAGCTGGGAAAACACTTCCCCAGGAGGACACTCTATCTATTAAAGAACTTTTAGGCAATTTACCCACAAAACTAGATCTTAACTATATGTGTCAGCAGATCCAAGCAGCCTGTCGGACAGAAATCAATGTAATCAGAAACAACCTGAGAGCTGTGTTGGACAGGGTGGAGGGGCTAGAACAAAACCACCAGACCATAACTCAACATCTACAATCTGTCATAAAAGTGGTGGGAGACCAATCTAAGGCTATATGCGACCTCTACCGCCAACACGAATATTTAGAAACCGCAACAGGCGGAACAATATCCGTATTAGAGGCCTGCCAGAGACTGTGTTAGATGCCGACCTCAAAGACTCTATCACATCCCTTTTTAACACTATTCTGGAAAACGCCCCACCCCAACCAATTGAATTAGACAGGATCCACCGAGCATTGCGCCCCAAAACTACGTCTAAAACCCCTAGAGATGTCATATGCCGAATACATAACTACACCCAGAAGGAAGCAATTATGACTAACTACAGAAACATCTCAGCACTAACTCACGAAGGGGCATCTATACAACTATACCCGGACCTGTCTATCTCCACCCTGGCCAGACAATGTCAACTTAAACCCCTCCTCCAAGCTGTGAGGGACAGGGGCCTCACATATCGCTGGGGCTACCCATTTTAGCTAATAGTGCGCTCCAACAGGGCGACCCATGTCCTCAGCTATTCGGAGGAACTACCCTCTTTCTGTGACTCACTTCACCTAGACAACATCTCTCTCTCGGACTGGAGAGGACTTCCGGATCTACCTCTAGTGAACCAAGACTCATGGCTTACAGTCCCACCCAAGAGACAACGTCCACCTCAGGATAGAAACCGATCAACACCGGGCATTGCATCCCACCCAAACAAAATAACTGATAAGCCGTCCCGATGATGCCACCTGCTAACTAACTCCTGATACTTCTAGACAACGGAACGAGCAGCACCGGTAATTTCAACTGCCAACTTCTAAGAATACTTCTGATTATTGAACCTTCCCTTCCCCCATCCATACCTATATAATTAAAAATATCTCTAGACCTCCCTATATCTGTAAAACACACCTATGGATCGCTCCCAATAGGTATATGCCTTTAACCCGTATCCATATAGATAGAGGGGAGCAAAGACCTAAACATTTCATTTCATTTAATCTGACTAACCAGACTCCAAGGTCTTAAAGCACGAATCACACAAAAGGATATAGACATTTTCGAGACCTTTCAAGCCAAAGAAAAATAAAGACCTACAATACGACTGAGTAACCACAGCTGCCTTATGTTATATATCCATAGCTTATGTATTAAATGTAAATTTACAGCCTGACCATAGAGATGTCCGAACTTCGCAAAACCCGGTCTGCTCGAGGATCCGCGAATTTTCGAAAAAATTAGAAAATTCGAAAATCCGCGAGCGGACCCGCTAAAATTAAAAATATTCGAAAATACGGGAAAACTCGTAATTTCGAAAATACGAAAAATCCGCAAATCGGAAGTTCGGAAGGCGGAAAATTCGGAATATCCGGAAAAATCCGCCGTTCGCGAACGGGATAAATCCGCGGCGGATCCGGGTTCGGATCCGCGAACTGGCGATTTCAACATGCATCGCATCTCTCAAACAATACTGATAGACAATCCGTAACAAACACCCAACCCTCCCAAAAAGTACAACTGCTTTCACAGAGATTCCGCAGCCTTATCAGAAAACATGGACTCTACGACACATGGAGAGTCTTCAACCCATCCTCTAAATCTTACACATTCTACTCCTTCCCACATCAAACACACATCAAACTTGATTATATATTTGTCTCCCACACTCTGCTCCCATCAATAATATCTACCTAAGCAAGCTCACCCACATGGTCCGACCATGGCCCCATGGGCATTAACCTACACCTCCAAACACTACCTCCAAAACAGTCCCATTGGAAGCTGAATGAAAACCTCCTTAAATACCAGATACACAGAGAAACACTACGAAAAGCCATCACACAATATTTTCAAGAAAATGTTGGGTCAGTCACATCACAAATGACCATATGGGAGGCTCATAAGGCTGTATTACGAGGCTGCTGCATCCAAATCTCATCTCAAATTAAAAAAGATATTAACTCCCGTCGGCAAACGCTGACTAAAGATCTACACAAAGCGGAACAAACCCTTTATTCCAACCCTTCTATGCAGCGGCTTCGTAAGGTAATCTCCCTCCATACAGCTATCAAAGACATATCTAAAGGTGAAGTAGAAAAAAATATGAGATGGTTAAAACGTACCTATTATGAAAAAGGTAATAAAGCCCACACTCTAATGGCAAACCTGCTTAAACAACGACAATATCAAGCCCAAATCAAAGACGATCTAGGAACCCTGTTACAAGACCCACGCAGCATAGCTTCTTGTTTTAGGAAATATTACACAAACCTCTATAACTGTGTAAAGCCCCCCTCTCTGACTTAACACCTAACTTTAAAGTTAAAATAGAAGAATACCTTAAAAAAAGCACCCAACCCAAGCTGAATTTAACACAAGCCCAGTCCTTGAACAAACCTATCACAAACGAAGAACTGGAACAAGTGATCAAAAATCTCCCAAATGTCAAGACACCCGGCCCAGATGGGTTTTCTAACATCTATTATAAAATATTTTTCGACAGAACTAACTCCCCACATGACAAACCTATTTAATGATATTATGCAGGGTGGGCAGGTGCACGCAACCTTTTCAATGTCATATTTAGTTGTAATCCCTAAACCAAACAAAGATCTCTCTTCTTGTACCAGCTACAGGCCTATAGCTTTATTAAACTCTGATTATAAAATTTTAACAAAAATTCTAGCTAACAGACTAGCACCTCTGCTACCCAATATCATCCACAAAGACCAAGTAGGATTCATATTACATAGACAGGCAGGTGACAATACAAGGAGAGTTCTAGACATCATAGAAATTCTAAATAAAAGATCAGAAGGGGCGGTCCTCCTTAGCCTAGACGCGGAAAAGGCTTTTGATAGGCTGAGCTGGCCCTTCCTATTCACCACACTTTGCTACCTCGGTATCCAGGGGGAATTTCTCCATACTCTCCTATCCCTATACTTACACCCTTTAACTGCGATCCATTTCCCTATAACTACCTCCAAATTCTTCAGTATCACAAACGGTACAAGGCAGGGATGCCCACTCTCACCGTTACTATATGCTCTCTGCATTGAGCCCCTTGCTTGTCATATCCGTAATAATCCAGTTATCACTGGAGTTCAAGTTGGAAATCACTCCTACGTAGTCTCTTTGTTCGCAGACGATGTACTACTAACCCTCACTATACCTGCCATCTCCATACCAAACCTGCAAAATATTTTAACCGAATACAGCTGTATATCGGGCTACCAATTAAACGCTTCTAAATCAGAGGCCCTCCCCATTAATCTGACCACTCAACAAATAGATTTACTAAGACAGAACTTTGCTTACACCTGGAAACAAAACTCCCTAACTTACCTAGGGATCCACATCACACCCAACTTCAAAACTCAATTCGCAGCAAACTTCCCACATCTCCTACAAAACACTAAAGCCCTACTCAGCAAATGGAAAACACACACCCTATCATGGTTTGGAAGAATCTCGGCTCTCAAGATGTCCATACTTCCTAAATGGTTATACCTATTTGAGACACTGCCGGTCCAAATCCCACGAAAATTTCTGTCTAAATTGCAAAAAGAATTTGCAACTTTCATCTGGTCCCATAGGGCACATAGAATTTCCCAAAAGATTATTCTCACGCAAGGGGGATTGGCAGTGCCGGATATCTTTAGATACTACAGAGCGGCCCATATACGACATTCCACCTACTGGTTTTACACAGCTCCGGTTGCAAGATGGGTCCAACTGGAAAGGGATTGGTGTAGACCAATCCACCCAGCTTCTCTTCTCTTAAATATTTCCTTTAAACCCACCCCACCCGAGGGAAGGACACTCTTAGGCCCCATGGCCACCACTAAAAACATCTGGGCACAATGCAACCAAAGTTTTTCACTTATATCGGACCCTTTCCCCCTAACCCCTATTACAGGAAACCCAGCGCTTCCCCTAAGTCTACAACCCCATTCATACCGGGAATGAACAAACGCTAAAATATACACTCTGCGAGATTTAACAGACCCAATTACCAACCATATGTATGATTTCCCCACTCTACAAAACCTTAAAAAGCTACCATCCAAAGTCCTCTTCTCATTCCTACAACTGAAGCACTACTATCAAACACTGTCTCCGGATCTCTCTCTACCTCGCCCTTCTGCTTTTGAACAGGTAACACACACAGGCCCCCTACAAAGACATCTAATATCAAAATTATATGGCATTTTGACAACTCCACCCCAAAGACCCCCAATCATACATAAATATATGACTGACTGGGAAACATGGCTAGAAAGAGATATCAGCAGAGAAAATTGGGCAGACATTATGGAGTACAGCAGCAAAATCATCTATTTGTACAACATACAAAGAAAATCTTTACTAAATATTATTCAAATGGTACTACACCCCTGATAAATTACACAAAATATGGAAGAATGTAACAGATAGGTGCTGGAGGGGCTGTGCGTCTGAGGGGACACTGTACCATATTATATGGCAATGCCCACTTATCCGACCGTTTTGGGATTCAGCTCTACAGCTGGCCCAGAATATTATAAGTAAACAACTCACACCGGACCCCCTCCACTGGATATTAGGTCTCCCTTTCCTCAGATTGTCTAAATCGGAGGCACGTTTCTGCACACACTTGTCAGTAGCGACTCGATGCCTTATCACTTTAAACTGGAAACGCACTAGTGCCCCAACAGAGGAGGACCTTCTGTCCAGAATAGCAGATATACGAACTATGGAATATCTTACTGCACTAATTAATGATAAAATAGACAATAGACAATTCTCCCAGACATGGTCCCTCTGGGACCAATATATGACCCCGCTTTGATTTGAATGTGTGTGGAGACGACACCCGATGTTGATATATTGAACTGGGAAATTTATACACTGGGAACGAAAAATCCATTCACAGCTTCAAACCAGATCTTCGATTTACTTCATAATTACCGATATTATATTCTCTGCTGCCTGTGAATGGTATATCTGATTAGAGATGCACAACCCTCCCCGCCTGGGCCAGACATTTTCCTAAATATAAAGTAATGTCAAATAACATGTCGCCAACTGTATATAATGAGATCGAAAGCTATTTAGTTAATAACCCCCATTACGACTTAAACTAACTGACACTGTACACCATATAACACTATATGCAATGGATATGTTTAATTTTGTTAAATGTTGATATTCCAGTAATATTATTGAGGGCACGCCAATGAAGCATGCCCTTTCCTTACTATTGTTTTTCATCTCATCGTAAATATTTGTCAAAATGTTTATATACAAACTAATCAAAAAATCAAAGTTTTAAAAAAAAAAATGTCTTTAATTCTTTTTTAACATTTTACCAATCAAAACAAATAAGAAGGATTTAGTAGCAATATTGTTAGTTTGAATTAGGTTATTTGCTTGATGGTTTTTTTTTTGGAATTTTCAGGAAAAGTAGTTAGAATTTGTATTTTTTTAATTGTTCTTTGCATGTGAATATTTACTTTTATGGTAAACAAAGCTTCACATTTATATTCAATATACATTTATGCAATAGATATTTTGCTTGTTACCACACAGTTTTACATATTGGGGGGATGGAGTATTTCTTCCCAGAGCAGCTTACAGTACTCCAATGCAATAACTGCTGCATATTGGATAGTGGCTTATGGGAGCGGAAGCATATACTTTGCAGGGTTGTTGGGTTTTTAGATCCCAATTAAAATGTATTTATATTGTATTAACTTGGGGTGAAGTCCAGTTCGGAACGCTCAGATCTTCGGATTTTTCAGATTGCGGAACTTTTTCAAAATGTGCAGTAATTTGTACATGTTCTGCAAATCATTTCCCAGGTCCCTGAGCCATTTACACTAATGTACTATTGCCATTTATACCTTAAATTTAATGATTTTTTCCCCAAAAATCCATTTTCGGACCAGATCTCAGCAGTTCTCTAGTATTTACCCCTATAACATTGAAGCTAACAGGTAAGGGTTTGTTTTAGAATCCAAAACTGCTTTACTGCATCTTCCCCATTGTTTTCTAAAATAAGTAGATATTTTATATAGCACCATAAAAAGAAGATAATATGAAAAAAAATTGCAACAATGACAAATGAATATTTGTCAGTTGACTAACTACTAAATTATTCATAGGCATTGTTTTCCTTCTTATGTGGTACTTATCAAAATTAGTATTTTTTTCATAATCAAATGATGCTTTAACAAGCATATGTGCAATTATGCTTAAGATAGCTTGCATTAATAATTATCTTTTACAGGTGTTAATAATTCAGTGTAAAGTACACAGCTCATTAAATGGAGATGGAGAATGTCGTTCTTAAGAATATAAGCCATAAATAAACCAATTAATGATGTTGAAATATATTTCTTATGTACAAATTATTTGGTTTGCTTCATATACAAAACCACCAAAGATCATTTTTTAACGTTTATCTCTAAAGCTGGGTACACCCTTTAAAGTAACAGATCCTACAGAATTGCCTCTTTATTGTTAAAGTGAGTAGTGCAGAAACAAGCATTCTTGAGGTTTCGGAGAGTTTTGAAACTTCCATTGAACTTTGAAACTGGCAGAACCTGGTTTAAAACTAACCCAAAACCCAACCTTAGTGATGACCACATGTACACAATCAATTCATCAATATTCTGTCAAAATGTGTTTTTCAAGGTTAAAAGACATAATTAGTCACCTGTGTGGCACAGTATCAAAAGTCTTAGCAAAATCTAAATACTACATCTACTGCCAATGTCAAAGTCTAAATTCTTACTTACTTTACCAATTTAAGATTATTCGACCAGACTATTTCTTATATCTTAAATCTATAAGTAGGATCTTTACATGCACAGCCTGAACTCCCTTGTCCCTGGTGCTGGTCCTTAGGTGGCCGCATCTCACTCAAAATACTGTGAACAAATTAAGTTCCCAAACCCATTAGTTTAATCTTAATGCTATCCAGAAGATGTTGGTTTTCACCATTTTACCATTGCAATAGGTGAATCATTGCAAGGAAATGGCTCCTATTCTGCTTACAACCTTCCTATGCTCCTTCTGTATGGATGATTTCAGAGCCAGATTTACACCTCATGAGCCTGTAGGCCCAAATAGCCTGTCTCCTTTAGCCCCACCCCTATCACACAGACCACACCCCTAAACCACATCCATTTCCTCTTGATTGAGGAAGAAAATAGATTATAAAGAGGTTGGATTGATGGGAGGAGATTGACAGCCACCCCTCCAAACTCAGGCACGTGCCTACTGTGTCTAATGGTAAATCCGGCCCTGGATAAATCATAAATGGAAGATCTATGTCTTTTAGTTTGACTTTTTAAATGTTGTTTTTTCTTGTAAAATAATGAAATGGAATAAAAAACAGAAAGAATATAAAACTTTTTAAAGATGCAAAAAATGTAAATCCTCTTATTTCTTTTTTGAAATGTATATTTATTGAATCCTATTTCTACTTTTCAGTGAGTAGAATTCCCAAATATTTCTCAAATGTCAACTAATTTGCAAAAAAATCTGTAATTTAAAGGTTAATTATTTTAATTACTTACATGCTATGATCAGAATCATTTACAATTATACTTCAGGTATTATTATATGTTTACATTCTATGTGGGACATTCATTGATTATAGCAAAGGTATGATTACAATGCTGCTAGTCTGTTCTTCATCAGGGGTTTTGCATTCCCCCTTCTTAAATAAAACCTTTTGTGTATTTTTATTCAGGCATATTACAAAAAAAACCAAAAAAACCTTGATGTGCGAAAATTTCAGTTTTTAAAAGGAATAATTTTAAATCTTTAACCCCATAGGCATAGGGGGTAATTTGCTGCCTTTTATCATTTGAATACATGTCTGACAAGGGAGATCTGAGCATGAATTACCTCATGCAGCCCTAATAAACCAACATGAATGGAAATAACTTTTAACAATTGATTATATTTTCCAATGTATTTTGCAGAAAAATAATTAATCATGATGTTCCATCTAAAGTCCAATACTTAATGTTAAACATCCCAGTGTGACTTTTATTCAGAAGAAGAATAGATTTTCAAATAGAAAGAAAAAAAAAAGTATATTTTAAAATTAGCAGTGTAGGGCAAACACTATGCACCAGCACAGCGTATACTGTATCAGCTGATACAAACAGCTTACTTCCCCCCCCTGTATTTGACCCACTATTCTTAGATTGGGGGTGACTTACTGAACACTGCAATGTACCTTATCAAGAAGAAAAATAACCTTTTTACTGATTAGAGGGGAAGTTCTGTGCAAATACATATTATTTTAAGAAAAAAGAGCAATATTCATAACTCACCCACTCAGCATTTTGTCTGTGTATAAATAAATGTTTCCGAAATACGAACTTCCCTAATAGAGACTGTTTATGGTCTTGCAATAGATCCAGCGCCTAGGTTACTTTAGTTGCTCAGTAGAGATCTGAGCCTGTTTGACTCATCCAACAGCCAACCAATAGAATTCTATCTTGGTTTCATTTATCTTACCTTTAATATTTATATGCAGCATCTCTCTGGGGGGATGAGGGACTTACAGTCTATTCAGCAGAATGACTTGGATGCCAACAGAAAGGAGCTCTATATTGCATATACTTATTCAACAGGTATATTCAAGCAGTTTGACAAAAAAATCAATCCAGCTTTGGTTAAAAGGGAAATAAAGCCCTTATTTTGAGGCACTGGTATTTTGAGGCAAGCAAGCTGTCACTAAATTTATAAGCTGTAAATAGGTTATCAATAAAGATAACATTTGTGTATACAAATTTGATAGCATATTGTGAGACATTTCACAGCATCATCTTGCAGATTTAAATGATTAATTTGAAATTTTATAAGATGTACTTTGTAGACCCACTCACTTTAAATAATGGAAGTGTTTATTGGTAAATATATAAGAATACTAGCAGAGTACCTGGTGTTGTCCGAGCCAAACCTGCATCCAAAATTCAAAATACACATAGCTTTCTAACCAAACCTGGCCCATTCATACTCACTGTGGGGTAGCTGTGACGCAAATCTGGTAAACCTCGGGTGCCCAAGGCCATATCTCATCCCCAAGTAACCTACCTCATAAAATTTGCAAACATACCTCCAAACATTTTGAAATGCAAAAAAGGGACATACTGGGAAAGAGATGCGCCAGACCAAGCTTAATTTGTTTAGGCTACACCCATTTTAAAGAACATTATTCACATTATATATTGTTACATGTAATATTTTCAAGTGTATGATGTGGTTAAAGGATTAGTTCACTCAGAAAGTGAACTATTCCATTTTTACATTTTTTTACATCTTTTTAGGTAAAAGAGCTATGTCTTACCTCCCATTTTTCAATGAATGTAACATACATAGTAACATAGTAACATAGTAATTAAGGTTGAATAAAGACATTCGTCCATCAAGTCCAACCTATTCCCTTTTTTTTTTTTTTTTTTTTTAACCCTACCTAACAGTTGATCCAGAGGAAGGCAAAAAACCCCAGCTAAAAAAGGGGGGAAAAATTCCTTCCTGACTCCAAACGGCAATCGGAAAGTATCCCTGGATCAACCAGATCTATATGCATTAATACCAGTAATTCTCAATATTTTTTAGTTTTAGGAACTTATCCAGGCCTTTTTTAAAGTTATTCAATGAACTTGCCATTACCACCTCTGCTGGAAGACAGTTCCACAGTTTCACCGTTCTCACTGTAAAGAAACCTCTCCTAACCTGAAGATGAAACTTTTTTTCTTCCAACCTTAAAGGATGTCCACGAGTCCTCTGATATGACCTATTAGTGAACAATGCACCAGAGAGTTCACTGTATGGGCCATTAATATATTTGTATAAGGTTATCATGTCCCCCCGCAACCGCCGCTTCTCCAATGTAAACAGCCCTAACTTGTCTAATCTGCCTGCATATTCAAGCCCCTCCATTCCCCTTATTAATTTAGTTGCCCTTCTCTGAACTGCCTCAATTTCCAAGATGTCCCTTTTGTATATGGGATTCCAAAACTGCACCGCATATTCCAAATGTGGCCTTACCAGTGCCTTGTAAAGAGGGAGAATAATATTTTTCTCTCTTGATTCCATTCCCCTCTTTATACAAGACAATATCTTGCTAGCTCTAGCTGTTGCTACCTGGCATTGTTTGCTACAGCTAAGTCTGTTATCTACCAGAACCCCCAAATCTTTTTCCATTTCAGATGCACTTAACACAGAGTTATTTATGGTGTAGGTGGCACAGGGATTATTAAATCCCAAATGCCTCACCTTACATTTATCAACATTGAATCTCATCTGCCATTCTGCTGCCCATTTTGATAATCTATCTAGGTCTGCTTGCAGCACTTGCACATCATTGGAAGTTTCCAAAGCTCTGCATAATTTAGTGTCATCAGCAAACACAGAGACCTTGCTCTCAATGCCCCCTTCTAAGTCATTTATAAACAGATTAAACAATGTAACAGGAACCAGGAACGAAGATAGAAAACTTACTCGCGATCCAGCACTGGCTCATGTTGAAGAAAGTAAGACATAGCTCCCTTACCTCCCGTTCCTTTAAGATTACAGTAACAGACTAATAAACTGGAGGGCTAACAATACTGGCTAATAACCTGGGGGGTTGACAACACTGGCTAATGAACTGTAAGGCTGACAACACTGGCTAATGAACTGGAGGGCTGACAACACTAGCTTATGAAGTGGAGGGCTAACTAACACTGACTAATGAAGTGGAGGGCTAACTACAATGGGTAATGAACTGGAGGGCTGAGGACTTGCTGGAGGTGGATCTTATTTGGTCAGTTAGTCAGCACTGCCCTGCTAGCTGTATATTACACTTAAAGTAAAATGTGGACTGCAAAAAGCAGTGTTTTTCTTTTGCATGTGTCATTTTGATTTGCAAGCATTAATATTTTTTGAGTAAAGCATCTGAATTATGTTTTCTGTAGGATATTGGGAGTCAATAATTTATTTGGGTTAATTGCAGTACTTTTTAGGGGTTGTTGTTGTGCAACATAGTCACTATTAAGGTGATGCAAAATGTCCAAATTTTAGGGGAAATTATGCTTCGGTATTTACCATAAAAAATAAATTAATGTGAGATTTTCTCCAATGTTAAAGGGGAAGTTGATATGATACACTTTAAAGCGTACCACACCAACTTCCCCTTTAACCCATACCACACCATCTTCCCATTTAACACGTATCACACCAAATAACGCATATCTCATTAACATCCCCTTAAACAATGGGGTGCAACATCTCTCATTCATTTATTTTTTCTGCAATCTATCAGATTGAATTATTGACACACAATGTCCCCCAGAAAACACAATTCAGATGCCACACTCACATAAAATTTATTTTTGCAAAAACAATGACACATGGAAAAGAAAGGTGAGTAATGGGAAACTACTCAATTCCTCAAGCTGCTTTCTTTAAACCAAATTGCTGCAAACTGTGATCTTCATGAGTTTACCTCTCAATCTTGACTCTGGGTGAACCACAAATGAGATGAGGAGAGTGTGTGATCACATGACATTGTGACATCAAATGTTCTGCTGATCCTCATCATTGACAGCTCTATCCTCCTATCACAGCAACAACAGAACAAAATGAACAATCTGTGATATTTGGAAGGTGTGCAATTAACTTAAGTAATTGATTCACCACCAGATGGCAACACACAGGTTAATGAATTTAAAATTTTTGAAAAGGGGGGGGTACAGAGGCATTTTTAAAAGTTGTAAAGTAGCCTATGCTTTTTTTCAGGTCCTTAAACATAAGTATACCAAGCCTCATAAAAATTGTCCCAGCTGTTTGGAAGTTTTTCTGGAACATACAAACATACATACATACATACATACATACATACATACATCGACTTTTATATGTATAGATATATGTAAAATATGCATATGGATTATACCTTGTGGATTATCCTGCATCAACTTTAATGTTGCTGTAAGCCTCATGGTGGCCTCTCTGACCAGTTTTCCCATGAATCTTGGTTGGATGTCATGGTTAAGCCATATTTTTTTCACTTTTTGATGACTTTATAGTATGAAGATAAGAGGAATAATTAGACCTCTCCGATATTCTTAAAGTATATATACCATTGGAGATAATTATACAGTGAAAGGTGAAAAAAAAAAGGACAACAAAAAAAAAAAAGGTCTGAGTTCCCAGAATGGTGGATACCGCAAAACATTGCTGTGAGAGTAGACTGTGTGAATTTTCTACTTTATGTGATTGTTACTTGCGTGATACCAGTTTCTACACCTATGCCTCAAGTGGGTCTTACTTTGCGTAGCAGATAACCTGTAAGCTAATTAAATCTAACAGTTTTAGCAAATAAGTGTTGATAAATAGGTGTAATGCTGTGCATGACTTCCTTTAACACCTACTGGATGAAAAGCATTTTATATAAAAGGGGATAGTTCTGGCAAATATAGAAATAACTAATATTTAAATGTATATAATGTTAATTGTTTTCAGAGACACAAGAAAAAGTAGAATGCCCACTGCTATTCTGTGTTATCTTCCTACTCAACATATGCTTACATTTTCTAGCTCCATGGGTCTTTTTCTGTCCTTTTACATTTCAGATGGCAAGAATAGTATCAGTTTGGCACTGAATAGAACATTCTGATTATATTTGGCAACAATAATTTTGCATGCTATTGCCATATGTGTACTTAGAATGTATATTATTTTTTGCTATTACATAGGATTTTCTGAAATGGAAAGACTTACAAGCAAAAAAGTACTATATTATAATGCATTCTTGTATGGGAGAAATATATTTTGCATGCAAAAGTAAAAGAAAAAAAACTATATACTAAAATGTATTTTATTGAAAGATGCATTTTATTAGTTAACAGAATATTAATATTTTTTACTAAAAAATTAGTTTTAACATTATATAGAACATTTAGAACATTATATATAGCAAACAAGCCTTCAAGTATAATATAAATATGAAGCATATCCCGTATGAATTCTATTTATAATCGAATATAAAACATGAAATTTTACCTTTAAAATCATCATGAAAGTCTCCCCTCACTTTATACTCGGGTCTGGGCTGATCTGGATGATTGAAGGAGCAGCTGGATAAAAACACATAGCCCCGGGAAAGCAAAATCTGTACCATGTAACACACAAAATCCTCTTCATTTTGGTGGGTTAGGCAATAGTTGTCCTGCCCTATCATAGATCAGCCCAGACTGCAAGGCAAAGGGGAAAAAAAAGAAAAGAAAAAAACAGTATTCAACAAACAAGGAGGGATCTTTAAGATTCAGGCTGCACAGAAAGGTATGCAGTGCACATCTGTGTATGGAACTATGTATGGGACTTTTTATGGGGCTGTGTATTGGACTTTATATGGGGCTGTGTATGGGACTTTCTATGAGGCTGTGTATAGGACTTTCTATGGGGCTGTGTATGGGACTTTCTATGGGGCTGTGTATGGGACTTTCTATGGGGCTGTGTATGAGGCTTTCTATTGAGCTGTGTATTGGACATTCTATGGGCTGTGTAAGACTTTCTATGGAACTGTCTGTGGAATTAAGGGGAATCTAAGGGGCTGTATAGACATATATAGGGAGAAAGTCAACCCTTGGTTTATTCTCAAGTCAAGCAGTTTTCCTAGTTTATCAGTAGAGATGGCCCGAAAGTCCGAAAATCCGTTCCGCTCAAGGATTCACAAATTTCTGAAAAAAATACAGAAATTCGAAAATTCCGCCTAAAATAAGGGTTTAAATAGCAGTGATAACTTACTGTAAATGGCTCTGAGACCTGGGAAATGGTCCAGGGAACACGTCCCCATGGGAAGAACAGCAAAAAAATGCAAGTATCGCACATGCGCGCTAATTCCGGGTCCTTTTGGCCCTTGGAAGGGCCCTTGTGGAACTGACAAGTGCCTTTTGGGGCTTAAGGGATCCCGCAGCTCGAACCAGGACCTACCTCCCAGGCACTTATAAGTGCCCTTGTGGCCCTTGGAAGGGCCCTTGTGGCACTGACAAGTGCCTTTTGGGGCTTAAGGGATCCCGCAGCTCGAACCAGGACCTACCTCCCAGGCACTTATAAGTGCCCTTGTGGCCCTTAGCAAAAGCCTTATCAGCATCCAGGTACAGCACACTATTGCTATAATTTCCTCATAAAAGCCAAGCAAATTTGTTTAACAAAATCTGTTCCTTATAAATCCATGCTGATAACTTATAAGGTCATTCCTTGAAACATACTCTAGTATATGTTCCTGTAACAAGCTTTCCAGTATATTCCCCACGGACATGGAAATCTGAGAAAATAAGAAACAATGGCCTGGATAAAACTGAACTTAGTTCCCTAAGGTCCCAAGAATGTATTTATCATGAACTTACCTGCTGCTCCAGTCCCGCGGTGCTCTGCACATCCGGGTGGGCAGCGTCATAGATGTCATGACGTCACGATGCCGGCACACATGTCATGAGGATTCAAAAGCTGGCATCCTCCTGGACTGGGCACCAATTGTAGTGTTAGCTACTCCTGGCTCAGTTCTACTTACCTCACCGGTTTCCAGCAATCTCTGTGCTACAGTCTATACTTACCTTTCCAATATCAAAGACTTACCTTGCCTGTTCCAATATCAAAGACTTACCTTACCAGTTCCAGAGACTTACCTTACCAGTTCCAGAGACCTACCTTACCAGTTCCAGAGACTTACCTTACCAGTTCCAGAGACTGGTAAGGTAAAAGATCCTATGATTGCCCCATCGATCTTCTCCCTGGTACCCGTTATCCTCTTTCTCTCATCTCAGATCTGTTTGACCAGATCAAAGGGGCAAAGATATTCACCAAACTAGATCTTCGTGGGGCATACAACCTAATCGGTATACGCAAAGGTGATAAGTAGAAAAGGCTTTTAATACCCGGGACGGTCACTACGAGTATCTAGTAATGCCCTTTGGCCTTTGTAATGCTCCAGAAGTGTTCCAAGAGTTTATGAATGACATTTTCTGAGACCTGTTATGAATCTCAATAGTCGTATATCTTGACGACATTTTAATCTCTCCCAAGATCTACCCTCACACCGCCTCAATGTTTAACAAGGGTTACTGCATCTGAGAGAAAAAAATCTATATGCCAAACTAGAAAAGTGAATGTTGTCAACTTTCTTGGCTGCGTGTCTGCGCAAGGTTTCCGGATGGATCCTGTTAAAGTTTCGGTCATTAGAGATTGGTATCTTTCTATGGAAACCAAAGCCATTCAAAGATTCATCGGCTTTGCCAACTATTACAGACAATTCATTAAAGGGGTCTCTTCTATAATTTCTCAGATTCTAGCCCTTATCAGGAAAGGTGGTAGGCCTAATTTGTTAACTTCTGCAGCCCTTGAAGCCTTCAAATGACTCAAGGAAGCTTAGATAGATAGATAGATAGAAAGAGAGATAGAGAGATAGATAGAAAGAGGATAAATAGATGATAGATAGATAGAGAGATAGAAAGAGGGAAGATAGATAGAAAGAGGGTAGATAGATAGACAGATAGATAGATAGATAGATAGATAGATAGATAGATAGAGATACAGAAAGATAGATAGATAGAGATAAATAGATAGATAGATACTGTAGATAGTTAGATACTGTAGATAGATAGATATATAGATATATACATATATAGATCGATAGATAGATAGATAGATATTGCAGGTCAGATGCGGGACAATCCCGCTGAAATAGGGACGTATGGCAACCCTGGGTAAGGTTAAAGAGTAGTGTGTAAAGGTTGGACTAGATGGATAGATGTCTTTATTGAACCTCATTTACTACGTTACAATTAGAGATGGGATTTGGATTCGACACGGAATCCCTCGGTTCCGAAATCCGAAAGATCCATACGAATCTGGACGGATCCTCCAGATTTCGGGACTTCGGAAGATATTTTCGATAATTTTCTGAAGTACAGGGCTATTTTTGATAATTTTCGAAAATAGCCTCGAACATTTGAAAATCTTCGAAAATATGATTGAAAATGCGAAAATGGTCACCGATCATATTTCAAACGTTCAAGGCTATTTTCGAAAATTATCGAAAACAGAATGAAACTAGTGAGTTTCGGCCATCTCTAGTTACTATGTGATAATATGATCTTAACAGACCTGTTTGACTGTCAGTTTCTAGTTGTGTTGTTTGGCATCTTCAGCACACAGGAGTCCAGATTATGTTACTAACTACTATCTTATACAATAATGCCGGAACTACTTCCACCTTCCTTTTATACATACTCAGGGCGATGCACCAAAGGGCGTATCGCTCCTAATTTGGAGTTTAAGTCACGCTAACTGATGTTATATCGGTTAGCGTGACTTAAACTCCTTCCTTGTGGTGGCTGCGTGGCTAACACGATAGTTAACAGCACAGCCGTCGCAAGCGATGTTATATGCCGAAATCGGCATTTGATTGCAGCAATTTAAACGTCAGCTAATAGCTGGCATTAAAAATGCCGGAATAGTAAATCGCCAGGTAGCGATGTCCCGATCGCTTCTTGGTGCATCGCCCTGACATACTGGTGGACTGATATCATGACACTAGTGGGCAGGACAGGATCCTTGAAGACACAGCATGCTGTGTATTTGGGATGTGGCTTGCTTACTTGGAGAATGTTTTTTGGTTCCCCTTTAATTGCTTTTACACATGCACAATTTCACACCAGACGTGTGTATTCGTTCGGTCACATATAATAATAAGTGTAAAGGTTGGACTAGATGGACGTATGTCTTTATTCAACCTCAATTACTATGTCACTAGTTTTCTATGTGATAATATGATCTTAGCAGAGACAGGTCTTTGTGCTGTAATATGTTTGGCTGTCAGCTTCTAGTGGGCAGGACAGGATCCTTCTTTTGATATGAGCACTACAGAACATGAGATATGTACTGCATACACTTAGGGGCATATTTATAAAGGTTTGTTAAACTTTTCGTCTTCTTTAACGCTGCCTTTTTTACCAAATTTTTACTTTTCACTTTTTATAAAGCAGTGATAACCATTGGCGAAAGGTCATTACCACTACTTTTTGCTTTTCACCTTACATCGCTGTGGTTACCACTCAAGCATATTTATAAAATTACAAAAAGTGTATTTTTGCATTAAGTTCAGCCATTCCAATTCACCAAGTCTGAGTTGGTGAAAACGCATAAGAGGCCATTTATTTAGCCAATGGGTCCATGGAGATTTTGTTTTTTAAGGTTTATTTTTTGCTTTTTTAAGATCGCTTTTTTTTTTTTTTATTAAGGTTCCGATTTCCTTGGGGGCTTGAGGGACATATTTATAAAGGGGAAATTTTTTGGTTTTTTTTTCCAACCAGCCTTTACCACAATTTTTTAAACTTTCAACTTTTCTTTTCATCAAAGTTATTAAAAAGGAGAATTTCATCAAAAGCAAAAATTATTTAGCAAAAAGTAGTACTAATAATGCTGAAAAGTTCACCATATATAATTTTAACTAGATAATACTCCCTGTTGGTTTTTCAAAGTAGTATCAGATTGGTTAATACACACTGAACACCTATCTTTGTTATTTACAAATAGCCTAACACATGTTTTTTTTTTTTGCAAAAGATATGATAAATAGTGTAAAACTCAAAAGGCGAATTTTCTCTATTTTATTAATGTCTATTGGGACAATGTTATCCATTTACTTTAGTTCCCCTTTAAAGGCTTGTACACACGTACAATATCACATCTACAAATGACCCCTGAGTGCAAGGCACACGCCATGGCAGATCAATGAACGTGTGTACGCACTTGGGGGTTGTGCATCTAGTGTAATATTGTACATGTGTACAAGGCTTAAAGTTGGGTGCTGGATATTTAATAAAATCAAAGTATTTAAAATAAGATGTATTTATCTGAGCTTCACAGCATTCACTAAATCATAAATGAGCTTGTTTGAATTTTTAAATAAAAAACAAAGAAAAAAGCATTTTTTGACAATATAGTAGAAATCCTGTAATAATACTATAATGCAAATTATGCTGCAAGAATAACAGAACAAACAAAAATATTTCCTGTAATTGTAGCGTACAATTTGTCAGGGCATACTTCTGGAATGTCACATTACAAGTGACAAGTGTATTACTTTCACAGTTTGCATTCCTGATAATGTCACAACTTCCACAATGGCCACCTGTTGCAAACAAAGAAAACGACCTTGTGCTTCATTTGATTTGGTAGGTTATCAAAAAAAGGAGAAACATTTAAACAGTCAAAGAAATGATTAGCACAGCCGGTTCTTTCTTTTTTCTTGCTAATTGAATATATTCTTTTTCCAGGTGCATGGGACACAACTACTGGATCTATGTTACTAGTAATTGGGATACCTTTGGTTACAACACAGGACATGGGAGCTTTTTTGGAACCCTCGTGTCTTGTGTTGCAGCCAGAGGTGGTCAATCCTTTTGGCAAACTTGTTGCTTAAGAAACCATTTGACATCAAGATACTATATACTTTCCTAAAGAAATGAAAATGAAGGACTGAAAAGTAAATCAACTACTTTTACAATTAGGTGTTATAAATCAATGGCACTCAGACTCCAATCAGCCATGAGAACACATTATTGGATGTAAATCCAACTCAGGTAATTCGGGACATGCTCCATTTATTACATATAATTGTTTATGGGTACAACATTGTCTCCACTCTGTGTGTGCTTAGTCTTTGTTTCTCAAAAATATACAAAGTCATCATTTTATCACGTGCTTCTGTTTTTGAAAGAACCGTTTATTAGATTTCTTTTACAATTTATCTTATAACATACAGATTTGGGGCTGAATATGTATTAGTGATATTAAAATGCATATGTGTATTGTGGGTGGATTACAGTAAGTGTTCACTGTTTTGCTTTTGTAGAAATGTTACACTAAGTTTCACAAAACACAAAATGATGTATGAGAATCCTCCCAACAGGTTATTTGTAATTTTCATTATGCTATCACTTTATTTATTAAAAAGCATTTATTCCTATGTTGGCATTTGGTTTTTACCTCTCTTTATGAAATCTGTTTTTTATATACCCAGTTATTTTATTTAAATCTGATTAATTAAAGATATTAAGGTAATTCGATTGAATCAGGATAGAACTTAGATATGGGCCACGTGCTTATATCAATAATGATTTAGTGATATTACATGTGATGCAGTATCCTTGGATGTTTTAAGATTTTAAAGCCTGCATTATAAAGTATATTAGAGAAAGGTGTAAAATGTAAAAACACACTGCATCTACTTCAATTAAAGTGTGGACAAATTATAATTTGTAAAAGGCCAGTCATTTATCGTGTTATTATTAATTTTTAGGCATGCTGCAGCTTTGCTTTGACTAATGGTATTGGTCCTTTGCAAAGTACTTTCAGGGTTATTCAATAAGAGTTCAATTAAAAATGGTGCTAATTTTGCCTCAACAAATCAGATGTTAGCTTTAAAATGTTACATAAGATCTGATTGGTTGGGGCAAAATTAGCACCACTATAAGAACTATTATTGAATCTCCCTGTTTATTTCCAAAAGCACAACCAATAGTTATATTTGAGCAATTTATCTACATTTGATACAAACTTAAATATTTATAATGGGTTTAATTTTAAGAAACACTATAGTGCCAATATTAAAATTATAATTAAAAAAAGCCTCCTAGCTTTCATCTATCATTTGCAGGGAGGAAGGCTTGATTATGCTTACCACCCAATGTGTAGTAAAAAGTATTTGCCTATTCAGCACCCAAATAAGGAACAGAGGCTTCTGGGTAATTTCCATGTTACCATGGTAGCCCTTAAAGGTCATCTATAGTGGGAAAATGAACTTTCTTTTCTTTCTTTCCATGTGCTCTAAAATTCCCCACAACCCCCAGAGTGTCTTCACTTTTTCCAGATTCCAGATACACCAGGTAGAAGAATACGTGATTGCATTCCTCTACTCCTACTTGGACTGTCAATCAAATCCCTGTGATGTGATCCCCCCTCCCTGCTCTGTAAAAAACATAGAGATAAGAGCATTAGCAGGGGGAGAGAGGTAGCTTTGATGGTATATATAAGGCTCACTTGACCCCCCTTTCTTAATAGCTTTCACTGATTAATGATGGGTCACAAAGTGAGAGATCATAAACTGTACTGTTCTTCTTCTTCCGTGTCTCCAGGACAGCTTGCTTTCTATTGGCCACTGTGCGTGGGTATGTTTTTCAGGATGTTAAACTTTTAACTCCTACTGCACATGATAAGCTTGTCGGTTAGCCGGAGTTGAGACATGGAGGAGGTAACAGAGGGGAGGGGGAAGGGGGGAGTGCTGCACAGAGATCTAACACCATGGTTAAACAAATTCACTGACAGAGATAGGATTAAGGCAGCACAGAGTTCATGAATTTAACTTTGCAAAGGGGCAATGTGTTTTTTTAACTATAGATGCCCTTTAAAGGATAATTATACTTATGTTCCCTCCGCTCCTCATCCTGCTCTGGTGAACCCTGCCCCCTCCTGCCTGTCGGAGGCCAATACAAGAAGACACGCTCGCACAAGGAGAGGAGGGGCGGAGCCTACCGGAGCAGCGTGTAAGTAAGTAAACGCAGAAAGTTAATCGAACCCAGGGGTGAGGACCTAGCGGTTCAATTCCTCACTCTGGGTAGAAAGTACTGACTAAGGACGAGGAGCTGAGGGAAGGTAAGTATAATTGTCCTTTAAGGAAATGCTTAACCTTCCAAGAGGTTTTAACAACATTCCATGTGCAAAATGAAAAATAAAAAAACAGAGAGGCAGTTTGCAATCTAGGCCTCTTGTTTGCAAGTGAAGCATCGGGATACATCACTTAAGAGTGAAATAGGATAGGGAATGTTTCTGGCTATAGAGCTTCCTCTCATAAACTGTATGCAAATACCATGGAAACATGACATTTAACCAGAAGTATCTGTCCCTTATTTGTTATAATATATTACATTTCTATAATTTTAATCCAGAAAGTTTGGTTTTTATAAAACTGGTGATGTGCATTTCATTACATTTACTATATGTCACAAACAATAGCTTTATTTATATAAATATCCAATACCCAGTATTGGACTGGGGTGCTGGGTGCCCACTTTCGGAAATGACAGCATAGGATCCCAATCTCTCTGGCACAGGTAAATATCCATATCAAATAAAGTTTAACTTTGTAGGTAAGTGATTTTTCAACTAGAGAGGAATCCCTTAGATATCTCTTATGGGTGTCCATCGATTGATTCTCTGAAAAACTTCCCATAGCATATTTCCAGAAATATGCGAGTAATGGCAAAATATCGACAGGTAGATGAGGTAAATATTCAATTCCTTTCCCCCTGGAAAGGGTTCAACCATAATAGATCAAAAATTGTCAGTATCGAATCCTCACGAATCGTAGTCCCTTCGATTCTCCACCGATAGATATGCATATCAAATAAGATTTAGTTATACAGATAGGTGATTTTTCAGATGAAGAGGGACAACTTAGATATTGGTAGCTCATACTAACAGGCAGTCATCAGATGGTTCTCTGAACAGTTCCCAGTGACATGTTTCCATATGTCTCAAGGTGTTGATAGGTAGATGAGGTTGATATCTATCAAGGAAGTAAATAAAATTAGGAAATATGCTCCAATATCATGGCTCACTGACTTTATATAATAGAGGAGAGGTCCCAGTCTTCATTTAAACCATAGGGCTGCTTTGTATTTAGCCTAAAGATCCACTGGGCCTCTTTTTGCAGGAGGATGGTTTCCCAGTCTCCCCCCCCCCTTAGTCTTCTCTGTATCCCATCAATAACCTGACAATTTCAAGTATCAATTTTACTATTATGCTTACTGAGAAAATGATCTGCCACACCTGTGATTCTCTTATTCAGACCTCTGTCTCTGGCTGCATTTTTATGTTCAAAATGTGGGAACCCAGCCTTTCTTTTAGCTTTTGAGTCATTTTTTCCACGTATTGCATACGGCAGGAACATGTTAAAAGATATATTATATCCCTGCTATTGCAATTGTAGTAGCCTTTCATAAAAAATTCCTCAGCCATTCTATAATTTACAAAGGATTTACCCCTTTTCACGAAATGGCAAAACTTACAGCTTCCACAGATGTATGTCCCATGCAAAGAGATGCCCGATCTAGGCTTTTTGTGGTACGCTCAAAATGACTTCTACAAAGTTTATCCGAAATGTTTCTATTTCTGCGTGCCGTCATCTGAGGTCAATCTGATAAAAAAGATGATAACAGGGGGTCACTTCGCAAGATCTCCCAACTATTTGTTAGGGCCTGCCTTAGGTTTTGCCATTGGTTATTACATGTGGTGATATATCTCAGAGTGTTATCATTTTCATTATTTTTAATCTTTGGCATTTTAGATAGCAAGTCTTCTTGTGTGACTCCTCTCAATTTCTTCCTACATGATTTTATCAGGGAGGGCGGAAAACCTCTTTCTAAAAATCTGTTTTCTAGATCATCTGCAGCCCTTAGGTAGTCCCTTGGTTCTGTACAGTTTCGATGGACCTTAAGGAATTGTCCTTTGGGGATCCTCCTCATTGGAGGCTGCGGGTGAGCACTTTTAAAGTGGAGAAGCAAATTGGCGGAAGTTGGTTTGCGATACAGTTTTGTAATCAGATGATTATTTTTAATCTCCACAGTTACATCCAGAAATTCACAAGTTTTTTCTGATACTGTGTGTGTTAGGAATATGTTATAGGGATTTTTGTTCAGAGCTCCCAAAAAGTCATTTAAAAGGTGAGGGGGCCCATCCATATGAAAAAAATATCATTGATAAATCTAAGCCAGATATCGATGTATTTCACATATGGTGCCATAGGGTCGCCAAACGCTTCCTCCCTCTCCCACCAACCCAAAAACAGGTTGGCGTATGAGGGGGCACACTTGGCACCCATGACTGTCCCCCTCACCTGTAAGTAGTATTGTCTGTCAAAAAGAAAAAAATTATGATAAAGAATAAAACATAACAATCTGATAATAAAATCTGAATGTTGCTGGTATTTATCATTTCTCATTGACAGAAAGTACTTCACAGCAGAAATCCCATCGCCATGTGCAATGTTAGAGTACAGAGATTCCACGTCGCAGGTGACAATGAGAGCTCCATTCGGGAACATGCAACTCTTTAATCTGTGTAATAAAAGATGTAGTGTCCCTAACGTATGATTCTAGCATGAGAACATGTGGTTGTAAATAATGATCAACATACGCACAAAAGGGTTCTAGTAGACCTCCCATTCCAGAGATAATTGGTCTCCCTGGTGTTTTTTTCAGATTTTTATGAACCTTCGGTAGAAGGTAGAATGTCAAGAGATAATCCTTTTCAGAGTTGTTTATAATCCCCACCTCAAATGCATCATCCAATATCTGTATAAGACTGTGTGTGTAACTTTCTGTGGGGTTAGCTGAGAGAGATCTATAATTATTTACATTTTTTAGCTGTCTTTGAGCTTCTGTAATATACAGTTTCTCATCCCAAAGTATGACATTACCACCTTTGTCTGACCATTTTATTACTGTGTTTTCCAATTTGCTCAACTCTTGAATGGCTTTACTTTCAGCCTTTGTAATGTTGTTATTGCTGCCATTAATTGGGTGGATCGTCTTGATAGACTCCATAGTGCAGTTAAAAAACACTTGTAAAGCAGGAAAGTCAGAGAAAGGTGGAGTAAATTTAGACTTGTTTTTAAAAGTCTTACCTTGGGCGAATCTGCAAAGTTCATTCATACTTCTTCTGTGCCCCTGTAAAAGTATTTTCCTGCAAAATAGGAATAGGTCTTTTATCAACTGAAGGGCAAAAGGATAATCCTTTTTCTAAAACTGACCATTGTGTAGGTGTGAGTATGTGATCAGAAATATTAATTACTTGGAGTTTCTCCTGTGCCTCCTTGTATATGCCTTTCTCTCTAAATAATTCCCTCTTCTTTGGAGCTCATTCAATCAGCCTTTTTTTATGTAAAACGTGTGCACTCCAATTCCACAGATTGCAGAGCAAACGGATTCAGTATTTCTCAAAAGATGGCTGTTGAACTTAAGTAACATGGGGCTAAATCCACGTTTCCCAATGTTTTATTGGGATAGTGTGGGTTTACCAATTTTCTAAGCTTACAATGTTTTCTGTTAACAGCACAGGTACCCGATGTAGTACTCCCAGCAGTAGTTTTTGTGATATATTGTAGCATGAGAAACGAATGCCTTTTAAATGTTGGCGTTACCTAGGCACTCCTTGTGTTGTGCAATGCTGTTCATAGCTTAGTGCTGATAGATAATCAAGCCTGTTTTCTTGTGCAAAATGTTGCATAAACTGTATTGTTTTCAAGATCCACTGTACCATCATTGTAAACCTTTCTCAAGGGAGAATCAATTAAGAATAAAAAGTTTATAAAGGAATATTTATTATTAATACATATTTGGAGTAATTTATCAAGAGCTTCAAACTCTGTATCTCATTTTAATGCGGCACTGACATGGTTGTCACAATTTACCAGCACTGTTAGAAGGAATTTGCTGTGACTGTGCCTCTGTACAATGAGTTAACATTATTGTTAAATTATGGTTATTTTGCACAGCAGTTTTTATGCCAGCATATTACTGGTGTAAAAATCACACAAAACATAACACCATAAATTAATTTACCAAGAGACGAAAATTCTGTATTAAATCCGTGCTGCGTGTCTAAGCATCTCTCCATATATGATTTTTTTACTTTATGGTTATGTCTGGATTTTTACATTTATGTTGTAATTAGTATGAGCTGCCATGCTGGACTATTTTTCAGTGTCCCAGTATACTGCTAGCATTGAATATTGGATCACTGTGTAGACAATGTTTCTGCAGAAATAAACTGGTTGCATTACAATTATTATACCTTTGGAATACTAAAACTGTCAGAATCACATTCTCGAATTTACTTGTTGATCTTTATTTTTTACAGTACATTTAAATCACTATTTATAACAAAAATAACGTTGTGAAACTATGCAACGTATTACAGCACAAGAAAATTGTTATCTATATGGTTTTAACCTTAGAAAGCTGATTTGACTTTCTCAATGCAGATTAACATGCTCCCTAAAGACTTTTCCTATTTGCATATTTCTTCTACAGGGTCAGTGCTGAAATGTAATGTTTGCTCTGGACGTGAAACGCATGATTTGCAGTTTGAGTTTCCTGGAGAACGACTGCACATAACCCCAGGTTTCATTTAAAGCAAAAATGTTCTCCTTGAAAATGCAACTAATGAATAATAAAGAGATTGCAGTTGTGCCTGTTAACATATATTACTGTACCAATGGAACATCTGCTTGGTTATTAAGAGGAAGTAGCAAAATAATTCCAATGCACAATTTTATTATTTTAGGGTTTTATGGTTTAACTTAATAAACTGCTGATATTAAGAAATAAAATCTGACTTCTGTGTCCTTATGCTTTTTATTGAGATACTTCAAATTCTTTGATATATATTACCACAGATATGTGATAACCATTATCATTGGGGACAAGGCAATGATATATAAATTTAAATTCCTAAGTTACAAAATGTGTCCTAGATGACTGCCCCTTATTAATTCTGTTTAATTTCTCTCATATGACAAATACAGGAGGAATATATATGCTGCTGGGAAACTTCCACGTGCTCCTATCATTGAGTGGAAGGACAATACTGTTATCCAAAAGTTTGGTTCAGTGTGGTAGAAAATTTGGGGATTTTCTGCTGACTGCTTATGGGAAAATGTTTAATTTTTCCAGAAAAGCAAGTTACATTACATAAAATAATTGTGTAAAATATTGACCAAGATATGAAATGTCACATACAGTAATCTGCCTCTCTAGGTGAGTAGTGATAAGTAAGGTACAGTCATCATTACATGAAAACTATTCTGTACACTACATGTTGACAGCTCAAGCTAAATAACCTGTGTGATTCACACTCTATTTCATTTACATTGCTATTTTTAGTGCCACATTTAAGATTTAAGCCTCTAACAGTCTAAAGAACAGGAGTATGGAATGTATTAGGCATACATACTAGGAGCATTTCGTTTTTATCATTAGTTTAAATTTGCTATTTCTTTTCTTTACTCTATGATTCAATTCTATCAGCATGGTATTGAATAGTTTACTAGCAATAGAGAAAGTGAAGTAAAAGCTGGCATGGTCTAGACATCAATTATAAAAAGGGCTTAGTCAATTTACTTGGCCTTAAAGCAGGGAAAGCAGATTAAGTTTAAGACCCTTATGTTAGAATGATACTAAGGGCTGATGTTCAAAGATTAAGAAACTTTTCAAGGAAAACTGTGAATATGTTGTCTAATAGGGCTATGTGTGGCCTTGATTGCAAGTGCTGACCTTTAAATGACTATACATTAGGGGTGCAAGAACGTGGAGAAATATGACACACCCAGTATTGTATGGTAACTTTGCCATTATGCACTCTTTGAATCTCAAAAATTTGCAAACATCTGTTTAGATATAAAACTGATTGTGCGGCAATAAGTTTCTGTTCTGCTTTCTGAACTTAGCTTACCCTAAAAACAGCGCAGAATAAGCCACACCCAATGTAATATAACAATTTAATTAAAAGAGTTAGCAATGGATTATATAAAACAATTTAGGTTGATTGATTATGTAAGTATATATAATTATGAAGTTACATATAACAATGCAGTTTCTTGGAGTCCAATGTGGTAAGTGTTACAAGATACAGATGTATCAGGCGAATGCTTACTTAGACACACAGGTGGTCCGGGTGTATTTTAAACCCCAGACCCTTCGCTTCTCCAGAAATATATCCACACAGACTCCATGTGTTTGTAAAAAACTTTTCACAAAGGTATTACTCACCACCCAATAGTGGTGGTCTGGGTGCAGCCTGCCCTGAACCCTTCGCCCGGTTCAGATACACAGAAAGTAGTCACCAACAATGGGCTGATCGGCGAACACCATGAAAACTCCACAGGAAGCTTAAAATCAGGAATCTTTATTTAACAGATATGCTCACATACATTGGCTTCGGCCTTACGCGTTTCGGGCCCCACGTAGCCCTTACTTATAGGCTGAATGAGTGCTTACGCCTGCACCTCTTTTATAGATCTGTTGTTCCAAACATGATACACAAATGAGTCCTCCATAGGGCGGAAACTCATGAGGGCGGCGACACACTATTAAACACTAAACAAGATAACAAACACTATAGTACATTAAAAACAGAAAAACAAAAAACAGAATCCACATGTATGAGTATATCTACATATCTGCACTACATAGAGGGAAGACGTGACCCACTTAATATTTAGGATAAGTGTAATCCAAGACAGACATACCTCTAATGAAGTTGTTAACCCCACAGAGGCTCATGGGAAATGTAGGCTTATATTCCATTAGGACAATACACAAGGCAGACATACCTCTAATGAAATTTCAGCCAGGGCTCCATTTTTTTCATTTTGTTTCTAAAAAGGCTGGGAGACAAAATATTGCCCAACGAGCGGGCCCGTATATTGCACTAATAATTAAATCTAAATATAGTCTCTCCTCTCACCTTTGTCCCCACTTGGCTTAGAGCCCTCCTCAATCTTGCATGTAAACATGCGGAAGGCTCTAGTATTTTGTGTATTGTTCTAATGGAATATAAGCCTACATTTCCCATGAGCCTTTGTGGGGTTAACAATTTCATTAGAGGTTTGTCTGCTTTGTGTATTGTCCTAACGGAATATAAGCCTACATTTCCCATGAGCCTATGTGGGGTTAACAACTTCATTAAAGGTATGTCTGTCTTGGATTACACTTATCCTAAATATTAAGTGGGTCACCTGCATGTTTTCCCTCTATGTAGTGCAGATATGTAGATATACTCATACATGTGGACTCTGTTTTTTGTTTTTCTGTTTTTAATGTACTATAGTGTTTTTTATCTTGTTTAGTGTTTAATAGTGTGTCGCCGCCCTCATGAGTCTCCGCCCTATGGAGGACTCATTTGTGTATCATGATTGGAACAACAGATCTATAAAACGTGTAAGGCCGGAGCCAATGTATGTGAGCATATCTGTTAAATAAAGATTCCTGATTTTAAGCTTCCTGTGAAGTTTTCATGGTGTGCGCCGATCAGCCCATTGTTGGTGACTACTTTCTGTATATATAATTACAATCTGATTAATTGATAATATAAATGAAAAAACAATACTTCACTAATAGTAAAAGGCAACAGCATCTCTTGACTGAACATTCACCGGGGGACCCCATCACGGCGAAGCCAAGGGTAACTCCTATTGGGAACAAGTGCAATTCTAATGTGCTCGGGCAACAATATCAAAAGGTCTCCACCCTCAGACAAGACTATTAACCTCCAAACTTGGCCCAAATCTCCAGGATCGAGAAACATCAATCTCCTCAGGCTCAGGCAAACCAGTAATTTCTGTACACAGATAGACGTTTCAGTGCCCTACGCAGCATGTCTGCTTATAGGAGAAGTCCCAATATGATATTGCATGAGCAGCTGTTTTAGTCTTTTGCTACAGAGAAGTTTATGTTCAACATCAACAGGGTTATTCAATAAAAGTTCTTATTGTTTAAAATGGTGCTAATTTTGCCCCAACTAATCAGATGTTAGCTTTCAAATGCTAAATAAGATCTGATTTTCTGGGGCACCATTTTAAACGATAAGAATGTGTTTTGAATCTCCCTGCAAGAGTTCAGACAATAGTTTATATACATTAGCACAGCAACCTGATGTCATATGGTATCACATGAGTACAGTTTCCCACAAAAATATCTATAACTATAAAAGACATACTATGGTTGACAAATATATGTTATACAATAGCAAGTTATATTAGGCTATTTACCGTCCATAAGAACAAGTAAGGTAATTTACAGTTCATAAGAACAAGTAATACTAGCAAGATTCTGCACAATATGGTTCAATATTACAAAATGGCTCCAACTGAAACATAGATTCACTATCTACAGAGTCGCACACCATTCGTTCCACATTTTTATCACAGTTTCACACTTTAAAACGTATATAATGAGATATGTAAAAATTAACCTTTGGTCATAAGCTTCATATACAGTTATGATTTTGCCAGCTGAAGTGGGTGACAATCATTTGAAGACTAACCACTTTGGGCCACAATTGTATGTGTATTTGTGAATAGTCTGGCGGAATCATTGAACAACACCAACACAAATCACCACGCAAGAACAATTGTCATCCAAAACATTGTTTGACGGTAGCTCAATGGCTGCTTCCGATGACAAAAATCTGGTATATGTACAGGCCTTTAGTCTGCAAAAGCCAATCAGATTTTAACTTTATACTGGTCTACTACAGTTAGAAAACATCTGGTAATTGCTGCAGATTAAAACATCATTTCACACCTTTTGTTAAATAAGATGATTTTTATGTGCTAATTCAATGAACTTCTTGTATGACAACTAGTTAAGTGAGACATATAATGGAACCAGATTTGTTATTTATTTATTTTTAGTTAACACAGCATGTGTATTTAGTTTATACAAGAACACTCAACAATATCTTTTAGTAGTTAGTTTACTTTTATGGTTAATTATGAATTTTTAACTAGTAGAAGAAATAAAATAAAACATTTTTGAGGGGGAAAAACTTTGTTATCTGAGCCTTTTATTCTGCCAATGTAGATTTTTACTAATACATTAAATAGGGTAGGGAGAGAATTCAGGCTTTGATAATCCCTTTTCAGCAATGTGCACATAAGGAACAAAGACTTCTGGGAATTTACCATGTTTATACATGGAAGCTTTTGGAACACTATCAGGGAGATTCAATAAGTTCTTATCATTTAAAATGGTGCTAATTTTGCCCCAACCAATCAGATGTTAGCTTTCAAATGTTAAATAAGATCTAATTGGTTGGGGCAAAATACAAATAGAATAATATAGAAATCATGATGAGTAAAGTTGGAGAAACATAAGTGTATAAGTAGAAAAAAGTAACTTTAAAGTGAGAAGGTACAGCTAGTTATTAATTAGTAGTCCTTCCTAGAATAAAGTATTAATGTTTGACATGCGTTTTATCTAATAGAAACACTCTGAAAATTCTTATGGGTATTGTCACAGAACCAATAAGAACTAAGGATTAAGTATGGGAGGACACATGCTTTCTCCAAACAAATCATAAAAAGTTTAGTAGGAACTGCAGTATGTATTTCAGTTGATTGACTGACAATGGGCGTGGGATTTATGTGTTATTAGTTATGAGCCCTTTTCTCTACATTTCAAAGGTGCAATAACCAACATTGTTTCTGAAAATCGGTTCCACTTGGGGAAAAGAAGTTCGGCTAAAATAACGGTTTAAATAGCAGTGGTAACTTACTGTAAATGGCTCTGGGACCTGGGAAATGGTCCAGAGAACAGCACACATGCACCTTTTCGGTAATACTTGAACAGACGATTTGAGAATCCTCGAATGTTCGAGTATTCTCAAATTCAGCTGTTTGTGGATTCTGGAATGTCCGAAAGTCCCACGATCAGACATTTGGGGGTCCCGCGGCTCAACTCGGGACCCCCCTCCCGGGTCCTTAGAAGGACCATTGCGACACTGACAAGTGCCTTTATTGGGGGTCCTTCAGCTCGTACCAGGACCCCACTCCCCAGCACTTAGAAGTGCCTTTGCAGCATGGACAAGTGCCTTTGTTGGGGGTCCTGCAGATCAAAACCAGGACCCCAATTTTGGACTTAGAAGAGCCCTTGGGCTCATGTCTTCTTTTTTCCCAGCTGGCAACACCAACTCCACTGATGTTGCCAACACCGGGCGATGTCACTGCGATCTCCAGCGTCTTCTTTCTTCTTCCATCACTGTGATGACTTCTGAGCTCCACAGGGTTTGCAACTCTTTATATAGGTTTGCTGAAGGACCAAAGGTTTGCTGATTGGTTAATATTTCAATGCTTGCAATCATATGATCATACATTAACAATCATATTTGAATTTGTTTTAAAACTAAAAATGATGATGATGTCTTTGCGGTGACGTCACCGGACGCATGAGCCGCACGTGCACTGACATCACCAAGCACATGTGGGCACGCGCACACACATGCAACAAGCAGCATCTACATCCTCGAACCTACCTGTTTGGAATGGCAAGCTACATTTCGTGGGGGTGGTTCTAGTAGCAACCTTACCATGGAGGAGGAAGCCGGGCAGAAACTTACACTGGTGGAAGGGAATAGGCCAAAAAAAAAAAAAAGCAACACATGCTCAGATTACAGCCCCAGCTATCTAATACTGTAACATTAGGTTGCTTTTTAAGTGTACATATCCTTTAAAGAGAGCATTAATTTTATTTTAGATCATAATATTTTAATTTTTTAGGATGTTTATTAAATATAGAGGAAGGGGTCAGTTATGTATGCAAATTTAATGATGGGGAGTTGGGAATATGAATGGAATAAACCAAATTAATTAATTTTCTTTAGTCAGTAATTTGACAGCATTATCATTGTTTGGAAAGATAGATTAAATAATTGGGTCAATGCTTTTAGTCATAACAATATGGGGCTTTTTTTTACTACCAATATATGCAATACGGTAGCGTTTTTTTAAGATTAAGTTGTGGAGTGATGGACAAATTATCAAATCATGTAAATTTTTCAAGGGGGTGATGGACAAATTATCAAATCATGTAAATTTTTCAAGGGGGTGATGGACAAATTATCAAATCATGTAAATTTTTCAAGGGGGTATGGGTAAATGGGTACCTTGACTACACCCCTATCATAAGCCCAGTTTAAACAATTTCCCCAAAAGTCAGTTCACGAGAAGCTATAGAAATGTACAGGTAGAGAGATTTTTTTTTTCTAAAGGAAAGAGATATACTACAAAAGAAATTTCTAGAAAAAGTTTATCCAAAGAAAATTAATAAAGCTATGGAAAATAAAGAGAAAGAAAAAGGAAGGGAGAACATTTAAAGTGACAAACAAAAACAACGTGATAAGAATCATCATGCCCTATAATGCACAGTATAGTAAAAGTATAATAAAATTTAAAAAAAAACACTGGCATTTACTAGGAGATATAGAGTAGAGGAGCACACTACTGCAGTGATGAATTAATTTATTTAGTGCACAAGCATAACATACAACGTTTCGGGACTCACGGTCCCTTCCTCAGGTATATGCTTTTGCACTAAATAAATTAATTCATCACTACAGTAGTGTGCTCCTCTACTCCATACCTTGCATGGATTGTGTAGCCCTGAAAGTAGGGGGATGAGGATTTGCACCTATCAACTTGTCTGGCTAATCAGCCAACAACAGTGTGCCACAGTACATCTGAAACTTTGTTCATTTACTAGGAGACTCATACATAACCAACATAAGTAACAGGTTTCAAAGAGCTACCAAAGATTAAATAAATGATCAACATAAAGGGAGAAATAAAGGGGAAAATAAGAAGGGTAATTTTAAATGTAGACAAAATTGATGTGGGGCCTGTAAAACATAAAAATGGTAGACACGATATACAGTACAGGAACAATATTACAACAATTAAATAAAAAACAGATTGTGGCACGCAGACATGCATATACTGTATGGACTGATATGTACATGTGGACATATGTGGTAAGATCAGACAAACCAGAGTAAGATTAGTAGAGAACAAAGGGGGAGGTTCAGAAATGAGATACCACATATTTGGTCCCAATTCACTATAAGGAATATCATGACAGCTCATTTGAGCATGCACAATTGATTTAAATAAAACAGGTTAATAATGAACAAGGGAATAGAGTGAAATTGTTTAATAAACCTGAATCATTTAAAATTTATTATTTTAACAGATTAATTCCAGGGGGATTAAATGAGAGATTAGAAACAACAGTGCTAAACCAGTAGCAATAAATGGATTGCTTTATTAAACAGTATACATAAATATTATGGGAAGCATTTCATGAAAGATGTTATTAAAGCAATTTTATAATATGGTTCTTATGTATATAAATGTATATAGTGTTGCTTGATTAATGTACAGTATATGCAACCATAAGGAAATACGATGTATGAAAAATCTTATAATTATGATGTAAGGCAGAGGAGATGTTCCACACAGAGACATGAATTAAGTACAATAGTGAAGCAGAAGGCATTGAAGGCCATGTATGATGGGTCCAATCATATTACTGATAATGAGTATGTTTCTGATGATAATTCTTCCTTTTCAGGTAATAATAGTGATGAGACACTACTGTCTGAACCCCTATATCCAGGTTTCCAGATTAGTTCCATCGAGAATGCTAACATACATCTGGATCTAACTGATTAAACGAATATTGAGACATTATGTGATTTATATAACGGTTCTAACAACCCTATGGTAATGCATTCAGGCTTGAAGAAAAAATCTAATTTTTACCCTTTTCATAGTAAAAGTGTACATATTGACAACTTCTATAGATTGGTGGTGAGAGAACTAGATTCTTTAAATTTATGTCACAAAACTCAGGGTAATATGAGTGCTTCAGAACGTAGAGCCATGAAGGGTTTAGCTGATAATAGGTATATAGTCATACGCCCCTCCGATAAAGGGGGCTCGATAGTTGTTTTGGATTCCTCATATTACGTCCTAGAAGCAAAACGTCAACTAGAGGACAAATCCACATATTCATTATTAAAAAGCAATCCCACCTCTATATACTCTAAACAATTGGTGGAAATTCTAGAGAATGGTAAACGAGATACAGTTATTACCTCTGATGAATTTGAGTATCTGAATGTGAATAAACCAGTTACACCCATTTTTCACTGGTTTCCCAAAGTACATAAAAGCATGTACTGGGCATAGGCTCCTTGAATGAACATCTGAGCGAATATGTTGATAAATTACTGATACCTCTTGTTTTCAGATTACCAAGTTACATCAAAGATACGACAGATATCATAAACAAACTAAGTGATATAACATGGAAACCTACCTATAAATGGTTAACAATGGATGTGTCCAATTTTGGTTATCCCATCATATGGATTACCCTCATATGCAAAATGAATTTATCTTATCTAGTTTGAAATACTTACTGACCACAAATTTTTTCATGTTTGATACCCAGTATTATTTACAGTCCAAGGGGGCTGAGATGGGGGCAAAATTCGCCCCATTGTATGCCAACCTATATATGGGCCTGTGGGAATCCAAATATATTTATCATCAAGATAACCCTTTCCTTCACAATATAGTGAAATATTTTCGCTATATTGATGACATCATTATTATCTGGGAAGATTCTAATGAACTGAATATAGATAATTTTATACTATACCGTAACAATATGGATTCAGACATCAGATTTACACATAGCCAAAATGCACATGAAATAGAATATCTAGATGTACAGTTCGTCAGTAGTGATAATCATATAGATACTAAATTATATCGCAAACCCATCTCTCGTAATACCCTACTACATGCCACTTCCTGTCATCCACGTACTACTATAAAGGGCATTCCGTTTAGTCAGTTCATCAGACTTCGTCGTATAAGTTCCACATGGGAGAGTTTTCATTCAGAAGCCATGGATCTATGGGACAGACTCCTATCCAGAGGCTATAGAGTCCAAGATATCAAGAAAGCATATGATCAAGCTGTCCTCTTAAATAGGAGAGATGTACATGGTGTTACAAAAACTAAAAAACATTGTACATCTAGACAGAACACAATGGTCTCTTTGCCGTATATGACATTGACCTTAACATACAAAGTCATAAAGTGAGACACATTGTGTCCAAATATTGGGGTATTCTTTTAGATGATCCCATTTTAGGTCGTCTCTTATCTAGGAGACCTACCTTTTCATTTCGAAAAGCTCGGAGTATTGGTTCCATAGTATCACCTAGCCTATTAAGGTCCACACCACATATTAAGACGTGGTTATCCACGAAGGGATGCTATAGATGTAATATGTCCCAATGTAATGCTTGTAAATTTATTAAACCACTAAGTGTTAATAAAGCCCACTACTGATGAGAATACAATAAACTTTTTGCGAATTGTAAGACTAAGGGAATAGTATATAGTGCCACTTGTTTTTGTGGCCTTCAATATACGGGAAAACATTAGACCTTTTGGCGGACGCATTACTGAACATATGAATGCTATACCCAATTTTGATTTACGATCCGCTATAGCTAAACATGTGGCTTTAGACCATTTTGGAAAATAGATATCTCTTTCCAAGCCAATGACATCTGTGAGAGAGATGTCGGAAAGGAGATTTAGATAGAACTTCTAAAAAAGAGGCCAAGTGGATCTATACCATGAAAACAATATCTCCTCAGGGTTTGAACAGGGACTTTGAACTATCAGCTTTTCTAGATTAACTTTACATGTTTAACTTAATATATTTCTGATTTGAACATCTATGTTGACTATATATACATCTTCTTGTGTGTACCTATAATGTAATGAAGTACATACCCATGCATCATTTTTCTGGCTGTGAACCATATATGCAGGTAGTAATATATGATACCTTTTTACATATATTAGTGGTTTCTGTAACCCAGAGCATTTTTATCATTAGCTTAGATCTCTGTCACTATGGATACTTTGATACTTACCCTTATATCTCTACCTCTGAATCATTTTGCTACGTTCTTTGATACACGTTAGCAATACCTTATGTATCTTGGGTATTCATAGTATGTTTCTTAGTTATTGTGTATATATTTGATTCTATTACGTCTAATAGCACACTTCATTTAACTATGCATACTATATTTTATTATGTATATTGTAGGTAGTGGGACATACAGTTTCTTGAAATGATATTGTAGTAGATTAAAATGTATATTTATTCATACGGACTTCTGTAGCCCCCCTTATTACCAGTTCCTTATATCATCCAGCTGGAAATGGTTCAACCATGTGTCTTGGCTTTATTTGATTCATTCTACTTGTGTTATATTTACTCCTATCGATATATGTTTCATTCATGATATTAGATACTATTAAGATTCCAACAGTCCAACAGTCTTTCTCCCTCCTTATCTCTCAGGATTCCATGCTCTTACCGTTTTTCCTGTTGTTTCTAGATCGGTTATGAAGGTTTTAACATTGTTAATTATGTATATGTGTACCACATTTGTAACCCCTCCCCTATGGAGTTCCTTAAATAGGAACTTATATCCATTGGTGGTTGGCCTCTGATGAAGTGACTCACGTCACGAAACACGTCAGGCACCACCTGTGTTCCTCGAGTTTGCCTCCATGTCTGTACCCAGTGTTACTTGTATCCAAGGATTTTCTACAATAAAGATTTGTTTTTAATGACTGAGAGCGTGCAGCCTGCTTCCCGTTCTTGTATTGCATTTTCCGGATGGACACTTACACCTCTACGGTCATGAGGTGTTGGAAGCGTGTGAGCGCCGCTGAACAGTGCAGGGGTAGAGCACCTGTGAGTACTTACCTACCTTAACCCAATGTTTTCCTTTTCATATCTTAAATATTTTATTTATTTACCGAAAGTGGTCCGCAGAAACTGAAAGTAGCTTGCAGAAACCGGAAGTGCGCTACGTCCTTTTTTGGCTGTTACCCACGCACGAATGTGTTCCCAAGACCATCTCCCAGGTCCCAGAGGCCTGTCTATATTTTGGAAATTTATCATGAATTTATTTTGTTATTTGGTTTAGAGTGAGTAGAAACTTTTTTCTGTATATTTCTGGAATTCCAAGGTTTACAATGGGAAACTCAAAAAATCAGTTCATTAGGCTATGTTCATATTACAAAATGCCATTGTCTTACCATGCATTTTAGATGCATTATCCTATTTCCTGTCATCATTATGAAAACTTTCCAGACGAAATGCATACATTTTGAAAATTACCATATAGGATTGTGTCAGTGAAAAGCTGAAATGGTTTGTGAATATTGCTTAAGTGTTTTTTAAAAGGCATGTATTACAAATAAGTCTAGTCTAAACAAGCCCATATTTTAAACACTATTTAAATAAAAATGATTAGTTAAAGTTTTACAAAAATTAGGTTTTTATGGTGAAATGCAATAGCTCCATTATTTGCCAACTACATGTAAAAACCTTGCTACCCAATGTAATATTGGGTTAGTGTGGGCTTTAAACCTAACCTTTGGAAACTGCACTGTTTCTGTTAAAGGCACCGGGTATGAAACTAGTTCGAACTCGAATGATCAAGGATTTCTGAACGTTCGGTAAAACTCGAATGGGCAACTTCGAAAATGCACGAGCGGCTGGTGATTTCCGAAGTTGGCTCAAGGATTGCTGAATGGCCGACAATCCCATGACCGGACGTTCAGGGATCCCGCAGCTCGAAACCGGGACCCCCTCGTGGGTCCTTACAAGGACCATTGTGGACCTGACAAGGGCCCTTTAGGGCTTAAGGGGTCCCACAGCTCGAAACCGGGACCCTGCCTCCCCGGCACTTAGAAGTGTCTTTGTGGCACTTAGAAGTACCCTTGTGGCCCTAACAAGGTCCATTTGGGGCTTAAGGGGTCCCGCAGCTCGAACCAAGACCCCCCTCCCCAGCACTTGCCTTTGCGACACTAAGAAGTGCCCTTGTGGCCCTAACAAAGGCCCTCTGGTGCTTAAGGTGTGCCGCAGCTCGAACCGGGACCCCCCTCCCCATAACTTATAAGTGCCTTTGTTGGGGGGTCCTGCAGCTCGAAACCAGGACCCCCCTGTTCCTAAAAAGGATCTTTTCAGGTCTCGGTATCATCTTGTCGGCTACACCATTTCCGCTGATGTCGCCAAAGCCGGTGATACCACCTCTGGCGACATCAACGTAGCTGGTGTTGCCCACCTCGTGATCCGACGTCTTCTTTCTTCTTTCATCAGCTGCGATGACTAATGAGCTCCACGGAGGTTTGCAGCTCTTTATATAGGTTTGCAGAAGGACCAAATCCAATTGTGATTGGTTAAGATTTCAATGCTTGCAATCATATGATCACACATTCACCAATCATATTTGAGGGGAGGGGGTCACTGTTCAAGCTGCAGGACCCCTTAAAGGACATGTCCACCCAGAAAACCATAATCCCACAATAATGGCCCCACCATGTAGTGTAATAAAATCCTTACCTCACATCCCAGCTCCATATGGTTCTCCTGTAGTCCCCCCCAAAGTCCCAAAAACTGCCCACCAGGAGGATAGCAGAGTCCATATAGGACTCTGCCTCCTGTCTCGCCTCCGGGAGAAGTTTGTCATGCGTACTGCAGCCCTTCTCCCTCTCCCTCCTATTTTGCGATCCCTCCCCCTACCATAAAACCCCTTGCCCATATCATAGTATATCTTCCCCCAGCCCCAACCGCTAAAAAATAATTTTAAGAAAGACCCCCGAACTCTACTTACCTTCCCTCTCTCCCCCGGCATTCTGAGAAGCCGGCAGCCGCGTCCGTGATTGGCTGCCTCTCAGCCAATCATGGACGCGGCTGCCGGTCCAGCCCCCTGCTTGCAGTGTCTTGCATGCAGAAGGCCGGGCCGGGTGGCAGAGGAGAGAGGGAAGGTAAGTAAACATCGGGGCACTTTCTTAAATTTATTTTATAGCGGTTGGGGCTGGGGGAAGATATACTATGATATGGCAAAAGTTTATAATATGGGTGGACATGCCCTTTAAGCCCCAAAGGGCCCTTGACAAGGCCCCAAGGGCACTTCTTAGTGCCACAATGGCACTTCTAAGTGCCACAAAGGCACTTCTATGTGCCGGGGTGGGGGGTCCCGGTTCGATTTCAATGCTTGAGGGGAGGGGGTCCCTGTTTGAGCTGTGGGACCCCTTAAGCCCCAAAGGGCCCTTGTCATGGCCACAATGGCCCTTGTAAGGAGCCGGGAGGGGGTCCCAGTTTTGAGCTATGGAACCCCAGAATGTCCGGACGTGGGGTTGTCGGCCATTCGACAATCCTTCAGTGGCCGATTTCAGAAAACCCTGTCCGCTTTTTTAGAAGTTTGAAAGTTCGAAAATGGACCGAACTTTATGAAGTTCGGCCATCTCTATTGACATGTTGGCGGGATATTGTTTAAGGTGCCATTCCATGTGTTGAAGTTATTTTTCATGCTAGGAGAGCTGACAGAACTTAAAATAATGTAATACAGGTATGATGTATTTTTTTGCAGTGCAATTGTCTGTAATTGCCTACTCTCCCTCAATTTCCACTCCTCTTTATCAGTTCACGGCTCTTCCAGGTGGTTCGGCTTCTTCCATCGCATGTACGGCTGTTTCTGGAGACTTTGTTAATTTTCGGAGTTTGTTTTGAATTTGATTTTCTCTTTTTTAAGCTTCTTATTTGCAATTCCTAGCTCGTGGTGTGTTCCTGATTCCTGCCTGTCTCCTGATGTTTTCACTTGTATGCTGTCTGTCCTGACTCCTGCTATCCATCGATTATGCTTTCTCTTGATCCTCCCTATGCTGACTTATTCCCCATGTTATGACCCTTGGCTCCGTTCCTGACTTCCCTGCTGAAACTCCTGTATCAAACTTTATCCAGTTCTCCAACTGAAAGTGCCCAGACTTAGGGGCAACCATGCCCAGATAGGCACGGAAAGCACCCGGCAAACAGAGGCTTGTCTAAAGGTGAAGCGAGTGGTTATAGATTGGAGATTTGTGTGTCCATTGCACCTGTCAACATTTGTTCTCATAGTCCAGTATATACAATGCATTGATTTATTGTCTATAACTGTGTAGATGCTGTTTCAAATATGGTAAATGTTAAGTTTCATTCATACATAGATTTTGCAATTTTTCAATAGCATTTTCCATTTTCGATAGAAATTTAAATTTTTTGATTAAAAAATTATATTTTTGAATGTAATTTTTTAAGGTTCTAATTGGAATTTTTGATTTTTGATTTTTTACATTATTGCTAAAAAAATTCAGGTTTGTTTCGAAACCTGGATTCATCAGGGGTGTTACTACCAGGAGTGCAGGGGATGCGACCACACCAGGGCCTTTGGCCAAGAAGGGGCCCCAAAACTACCAGTCTGCGTGCCAACTGTTTTACCAGTGGTCTGTATACAAAGCATTTTTAAATAGTAGTATATCAACCCTGAGGATCAAAGTAATATCAGCTCTTCTACAAAATAATATTGGTGTATAGGAATAATCAACCCTACCTCCCTGCCCCCTGTACGTTTCATTTGTAAAAAGTTGTTTTTTTGTAGTTGTCCTTTAAATTATTATAAACATGGATCATTGCTACAGTTCTATATTTAACAAAAAGAACGAAGAGGGAATAGCAAATCCCTGTCATTTCTGTTTGTTTGGTTTTCTGTATCCCTGACCTTTTGTCACCATATGAGATATAAATATTTTACAGCAGTTGTTAGCTAAGGTCTATTGAAGGTCTAGATAACTTCAAACTTGAAAAATAATTTCCATTTAGATAATGCACTTTTAGAAATTGACATATAGTATATCAGATTATCCTTCTACTTCAGTAGCTAAGCAAATAAAAGTATTGTGGAAAGCATTTCTAACAGTTATCACTGACAGGAAAATAAAAGCCAAAGGACAAAGTAAAAGGACAAACTATTCTGCTTTATGTTAGTTTTAGTCAAAATGTCTTTGATCGCTTTACATGTATTTGGCATTATTTGGCATTGTGCTGCATATGTATAAGCTGCCACAAAAAGAAAAGAACAACCAAGGAGCAATACAGAAAGTTCCAACCTGCAATGCGTCTTATTTTTTGGTTTTGTTTCAGTGAGTCAAAATATCCACAGATTGAGTTAAAAAAATGTTCAGGCATCTGACACATCCTACTATTTCAATACATTTATAGAACAAGGTGAGTTTGGCCAAACAGTAGAAAAAACGGAGAAATGTCTCTGTGTACAGTGTAAGCACTTAAACATAATAAAATATCTGCTAAAAAACGTTATGACTATAGCCATTTAAAAAACATTTTTGACCTGCTTTTAACGCTTTTTAGAGACCATAAAAAAAGATACAGAAGTTTAGAATGCATTAAATTACAGGGTTACAAAATAAGGAAAATTTGTATGTAGCCTAAATGTAATGATTTCTCTATAATTATAATTATATTGAAGCTGGGAAATTGACTGCACATAATTACAATGACATTCTTCTGTATTATACGGTTGCATTTCAGAAAGTGAGTTTAAAACTCAGAAGTTTAAAAATCAAAAAAAAGTGCTAAAACTGAAAAAAAATGTTTGTCATCTGAAAAGTGCAGAAAACAGCCAAAAAGGTGCTACATAAATGATGCTATGTAAATTATAGCGTAAATTCAGCACCACTTTAAAAATCGCTTTAGCAAGAAATCTAAGTAAATATGGCTTTATATATCTGGATTGGTAAAATTGTTGTAGTTTTATAGGTTAGAGAAACAACATTTTTAAAATTTATTTTATATAATTGTATAAAATACAATATATATATATAACAATTTAATGCATTTTTAATGCAATTTTTTTTATCTGTACTGTTCCCTTAAGAGATTTAAAATTGAACCTTTTTTTTCTTTTGTACTGCATTGTGTACATTTTGCAAAGTCTGAAAAGTTTTGTCCGTCACTTAGGTCCTAAAAAATTATTGATTTTAGACTTATTTTACCAGTATAAACCAAAAACAGAGATACACTTTGCCGTGGCACTATTCGGGTCTCTCCTGTTAGGTGCAGCGTTGTTCCAAAGGGGATCCCCCCAGGTTCGGGTTAGATATGCATAGATATAAAGAGTATGGAACAGTGCAATACTCACAAACAGGTTGCTCTTAAAATCAATCCTTTATTTAGCTCATTCGTAAAGACATGGAGACATGTTACACCAGCTAGTACACCTGCCTGACGCGTTTCGTGGGTGTAACCCACTTCATCAGAGGCCTTATTTTACCAGTAACAGATTTAAAGGTAAGGTATAAACCCCCAATATATGGGTACATAACCTATTATTAATAAAACTTTAAATTGTTAAAACCTTAATAAGCAAATCGTTTCACACATAATGCTAACTGTATTTAACTTTATGTTGCCACAGTAACAAATTCACACATCCTAATTGGTAAATGTATTGCAAATCATTAATGCAACTTCAAAACAGCAGTTGTGTTTAGGGAATAAAATCTAAAAGCCAGTAACAGTGTGAAATTCAGTCCATTTCTGTATTTTCCTTCCATATCAGAAGCCTGGCCTATGACCTCATATAAGTTATAATGCCTTTCTATAGGGTCTTTTAAATTGGCACCATTGTTGAAGGCTACAGAACTCTTCCTGGTGACACCAGCAATCGCAGCATCTACCTTGAGAGCTGAAATCCAAAATTTAGAGTCTTCCTGACTCCTGAGCAATCATATAATTCTTTAAAAAAGATTTGGAGTTGGAGAAAATCTATCTGGTATACGCCATTCATCTAGAGATTTTATTTATGCATTGGGAAAAATAATTTGGAATCTCCTAAAACCATTTATCCTTTCAAATAGTTTCCTCTTCAGGGCCCGCAAGATTATAGAAGTTATGAATTGAACCTTTTCTACTTCCACATCTTTAGGCAGATTAGATGGGCAAGTTTTAGAATTCCCTGTAGCTTTGGAATAGGTAGGTGTAGTTGAAATAGCGTCCATAATTTTCATAGTACGTGTTAATTATGTCTTGCTCACAAGATGCAGAAGGAAAGCATTACTCTAAAAATTATTAAACCCCCCCCGTAGTGCAGGATTGTTATCTGCATGATGATTTATGAGAGGATAGTCTACAAGAAAATAAAAAATTCAAGTAATTTCCATATGAGGCATAGAGGCAGTAGTGAATTCTAGCAATATAGAGTGCTCATCCCCTTGAAGAGGATCTGGACCTCCTTTTGTATGGCTAAAAAATTAACAACAAAGCACAATAGGCAAATGAACAGCCTAAAACAGCTATTAACAGCTGATACAGTGATAGAACCAAGCAAATACTACCAGCTGCAGGTTCAAAGGAAATATAAGGGCCACTCAAAGCAGGATAGGATAGAGCAACAGCTAATATCAAAGACACCAAAACAAACTAGCAGGTCAAGGCTGTGACGTCATATATGTGCACCGCTCTTAAAAATAAGTTGGGGGAATGCGCACTGCCAGTACGTACCTTCCAAAACTGAGAGGCTCCACCCGACACCCATTTGTAATTTCTTACTGATGGGCATTTCTGCAGATTCTGGCTCAATAGGGAACAGCAGTGAGAGAGATGGCAGAATTAGCACTCGTGTAAGAAACACCTCTGCTTAATAAAAAGTACAGAGTTATACTCAAACAGGGCAAGCATGTTCCAGATATATTGAGTTTAACCTGGTAACCCATAGAAGGATGACTAATCTGGTCACCTTGTAGAAGAGTTGCAATAATGGTATAGTAGTATATTTCCCAGCTCCAGCTTTACTTAGAATATCTGAGGATACTGATCTCAACCCAGAACAGGTGTGTTCCTTGTTGGACTTGTGCCTGAATACCACCTATTTCAAATACAGGCATAAGTTCTATAAGCAAAAACATGGATGTGCTATGGGTTCTCCAGTTTCACCCATTGTGGCCAACCTTTACATGGAGGAGGTAGAAAAAACAGGCGCTTAATACCTTTAAGGGCATAGCACCCAGCCACTGGTTCAGATATGTGGATGACACCTGGGTTAAAATCCACCAGAAGGAATTACAAGCTTTCACAGAACACATTAATGCGGGAGACCAAAACATTAAATTCACAAGGGAAGAGGTACAAAACAATAAACTGGCTTTCTTGGACTGCTTGGTAGAAGTTAAGGAAAATGGTAAACTGGAAGTAGAGGTTTAGAGAAAACCAACACACACAGATCAGTATTTGATGTTTGACTCCCACCACCCTTTAGATCACAAGCTGGGTGTCATCAGAACCCTGCAACACAGAGCCAAGAACATCCCCACTAGCACAGAGGTGAAGGATAAAGAAATGAAACATCTCAGAGGAGCCCTTAAAACTTGTGGATATCCAGACTGGGCCTTTGTTAAAAGAAGTAGAAGGAAAGAAAAGAACACAAATACCAACAGTGAAGGGGAAAAACAAGACAGGAGGAAGAACGTGGTCATCCTATATGTAGCAGGGGTCTCCGAGAAATTAAGAAGAATTTTCAAAAAACATCGTATCCCTGTCTGCTTTAAACCGAACAACACACTGAGGCAGCAATTGGTACATCCGAAAGACCCAATACCAAAACACAAGAAAAGCGACATCATATACGCAGTGCAGTGCAGTGAAGAATGCTCTGATTTGTATGTGGGGGAGACCAAACAGCAACTGCATCAACGTATGGCCCAGCACAGAAGAGCCAATTCCTCGGGTCAGGACTCAGCCATGTACCTGCATCTTAAGGATAAAGGACATACCTTTGAAGATTGTAATGTAAACATATTGGCGAAGGAACGTGACTGGTTCAAGAGAGGTGTTAAGGAGGCCATTTATGTGAAAATAAAGAAACCAAGCCTAAATAGAGGTGGGGGGGTTCGACACCAACTGTTTGCCATGTACAATGCTGTTTTAACACCTCTTAGCCACTATCCAATCACACCCTTAACACCTGGCTGTGATATGCTAATTGGGATTTTCCAGGGTACATAATTGCCACAGATTCTTGTACAAGTCATTCTGAATTGAGAAAGCCAGTCGGATGACTAGCGAAACGTCTTCAAGAACTACATTTCAAGTCCAGTTGATCTAATTGAATACAACAGATATACCAAGACCTGGATGAATGAGAACCTTCACAAGCATCTGAGGAATAATTTTGTGTCTTAAGCCAACCCAGTACGCACAATGTGTATAAATGTCAGTTTCAGCCAATGATCGTGCCTTGTATGGGCGCTTCATCGGCATGACATAGATATATTGTGCATTGTGGGTGAGCTCCCACGATTGTACATGTGTATGGATCCTGTATCTAAACATTGGTGAATGAGTGGGTGGAGTGAAGCCAGAAGCCGACAATTGTGTGCATAAGTATGCACATAATTCCTACAGCCCACCATACATGGAATCGACATTTTGAGCAATCCCAAAAAAACAACAGTTTTTGAGGACTACAAATGATTTATCCAACTAAGTATAAAATTGATTTCTCAAGGGATTCCATACATTTTTTAGACAACACTGTTACAAAATACATATATCACTATTCAGAAAACCTGCTGACAGGTACAAATATCTCCACACACACCACACCAAGAAAAGTACCATATACTGTATAGCCAAGCTACCAGATACCACTTTATATGTTCAGAGACAAATGAGAGAGACAAACATCCATGTGCACTTGGTACATCACAAACACACAAGCAAAGCATTGAAAATTACTTGTGAAATCCGCCTACATACAACCCTTCACTGGAAGGCATAAGGAATATCATAAAAGAATTACAGCTGTTGATCAGTGAGGATGAAAGCCTTTAAATGTTTTTTTTTTTTTACCAAACCTACAGTAAAAACTAGCAAGAAGAAAGCTACACACAGACTATGCAGATAATACTCAAGTTACTACACCATGTGGCAGCCCGGGGTGCATGCCTTGTACCAACATTAACAGTTCTTCATCTGTGAAATAACCATAGAGCTTCTAGCTATACATCCATCAATGATTTATTTAAAGGAATAGTTCACTGCAATAGTGAACTATTCCTATACTAGATTAGTTGAAGACTGGGAAGTTAAGGAGCTATGCCTTACCTCCCGTTCTTCAATCAATTGTTCGAGAGCCAGGACTGAAAAAGCTTACCTCAATGACAGGTCTATAACACGCATGCCCGATAATGTGCGCTATAGCGAAACAGAGGCAGAAAGCAGTCGGAAATTTCAGAGAGGCGACGCTTGATCGCATAAAAGGCCAGCTTTCGGTCCTGGCTTTTCAACAATTGATTGAAGAAGGGGTCGTAAGGCATAGCTCTTTAATCTCCCGGTCTTCAATCAATGTAGTAAAGGAATAGTTCACTATTGCAGTGAACTATTCCTTTAATGCAATACAACCAAGTAAAAGAAAGCAATGTATATTGAAGAAACCTGACAAACTGCAGAGTAACAAGCAGCTTAACACACACACACACACCCCACTCCTAGATTTTTTTTTTGTTTGTTTATCTTATCTTAATAGAATTAGCCTTAAGCTCTCTGTTAGGGCTAGGCCACACTGCAGCGTTTTTTCTGCGTTTGCGCATGCGTTTTTCTCAGATCATTGGAAACGCGACAACTCACCGAAAACGCACGTTTTTGGGTGCGTTGCGATTGCGCAATTTGCGGTCCGCATTTTTTATTGCGTGCGTTTTCCTATACCTAATGAAGAAAACACATGCGCAAATGCAACAAAACCGCACATGAAATCGCATTCGATTCCGTTTGCGATTGCGTTTGCAGCGCAGTGTGGCCGTGCCCTTACATCTTTGTTAAATCAGTACTGCTCTGAAAAGTGAAAGTTTGTACTCTTATTTTTTTTTCCAATTTAGACTAATACTTTTGAAGTTTGAAAACATTTTATTCAGATTGTTTCAGTATCTCTCGAAAATGTCAAATTTTTGTCCAGCAGATTGCTTGTTTTGCTTTTGTGAAACTTCAGGTGTGCTTTAGTTGTAAAACTAAAGTTGCTATCACACATTGTTCTTCTTCACTAGAAATAGAAACAAGATTAATTCTGTAGGACATATTCCCTTTGCTTGTGGGCAGAGAGATAAACATTTAGGCTCGATTGTCCCATTGCAGATAATAAGCATTGTGTAGTGTTGGTTTTAATCAATTATGAATATCATCTGGTTTCTTAAAGGGCATGTCCACCCCAAAATTTAACTTTTGATATGTGGTAGGGCATGCTCCCCCAGCCCCAACCCCAACCGCATTAATATAATTGTTAGAAAGTCCCCTGATTCTTACTTACCTGCCCTCTCTCCCCTGCTGCAGTGTTCAGGCCCTCTGCTTGCATGGAATTGAAAGCAGGGGGCGGGACCGGCAGCCGCATCCGTGATTGGCTGAGAGGCAGGGAGGGCTGCACTGAGCATGCCTCAACCTTGATGAGGTTGAGGAAGTCTCAGGCACAGCATGAGTCACACACTGCTCCTACACAGCAGTTTCCTGGACTTTGGAGGGGCACAGCAGGGGAACTATTTTGAGCAGGAATGTAAGGTAAGGATTGTTTTAAACTACTTGATGTGGCCAGTAAGGGGTTAAATTTTAGTTTTGGGGGTGGACATGCCCTTTAAGATTAACCCCTAAGTTTATAACATTTGCTTCTCAAATAAAGCAGATATTTTTTCTAATATAGAAATCTATGTAAAATAACCAAACAGTAGAAACAATCCCTGGATCTTAGATTATAATTCCATTCACTCTTCATTTACATTTTAAAAGTACTATTACTAATAATGGATGGATTAAACCTTACAGGAAAGTTTTTAAAAGTACCAGATGGCGCAAAGGGGTTATAATGATATACAAAAACAGGTAAACCACCCACATACAGTATCCTTTAATGTATAGCTTGATCTGATTTCACATAAAAAAGCTATAATAGGAAAAAACCACATATTATGCAGTCTCCAAACTCACTTTAGTGCATAATGAAAGACATAGGGGCATATTTATAAAGGATTGTCTTTTTCGCCAAATAATTAGCGCAGCACATCGCAGCGAAAATAGCGCCATTTGGGGCTTCGTTTCGCCTTATTTATAAAAAAGCGAAAAAAACACACTTCGCAGCTGAAAAAGGCGAACGGGCGCGATAAAGAGCGAAAAGTATCGCAGCGAAAACTTAACCATCTAAGAAGACTGCATTGTGAAAACCATTCGAAACCAGAAAAGCCCACTAGAAAATGATGTCAAGTTCAAAATGGCCACCTCACATTTACCAAGAAGTCAGCCATGTCTTATTTAGTCAATCTTCTTAGAATTTCTCAATTGGAATACAATTTTCTTTTGCACTGCACATTCGCCTTTCTAATGCGCGTTCGCCTTTCTAATGGGCGTTCGCCTTTCTAATGTGCGTTCGCCTTTCTAATGTGAGTTCGCCTTTCTAATGCGCGTTCGCTTTTCCAAGGCATATTACATTCTAATGCGCGATCGCCTTTCTAATGTCGCTTTTCCAAGGCATATTACATTCTTATGCGCGTTCGCCTTTCTAATGTCGCTTTTCCAAGGCATATTACATTCTTATGCGCGTTCGCCTTTCTAATGTCGCTTTTCCAAGGCATATTACACTCTAATGCGCGATCGCCCTTCTAATGCGCGTTCGCTTTTTCAAGGCATATTACCCATTAGAATGCCTTTTCGCTCAAACAATGACTTTTCACCACCTTCAGGGTCGCGCTAATCTTTCGCTCTTTTTAACACAAAAACCACCTTTCGCTCTTTTATAAATCGCGTTATGCCTTTTTGCTCCTTTTTCGCTAAAATTAACATTGCGAAGTTAGGCGAAAAGGGTTTAGCGATAGCTCGCGGAAACGGTTTCGCCATTCGTTAACGCTACCTTTATAAATAGCGTTAACTGTCTTTTTGGCGAAAACCCATGCGAAAAGCGAATGCGAAAACATTTCGCTACTTTTCGCTCTTTTATAAATATGCCCCATAGGTTCTCATTAGTGCTTTGCCATGCTTTTGTTAATACAATGATAAACCGATCAGATTTGTTTTGCAAACAGCTACTTTGCACACCATAGGGTGCATGTGAGAAGTGTAACTACTGCCCCTACAGCAGTTTTGCTATTGCTACTGTAAGCTAATGCACTGGAAAGTGCATGCCTGCAGGAATAGAGAGGTTGGGGAAAACTGGATGTAAAATACCTTTTATGGTGGACTTCTCCTTTGATTGATCTGTTTGCACTGTACAGGATAATACTATTTGTCAGTTTTTATCTATTGGTTTAATATACTGGACCAAATGTTGTCCATGTAACAACACTGTTACTCAAGTTATCATTTATATAGTTTTATTTTCACATTAAATATATACAGAGTTATTTAATAAAAGTTCTTATTGTTTAAAATGGTGCTAATTTTGCCCCAACCAATCAGATGTTAGCTTTCAAATGTTAAATAAGATCTGATTGGTTGGGGCAAAATTAGCACCATTTTAAACAATAAGAACTTTTATTGAATCTCCCTGATAATGTATTGCAGGTGTGAATCTTTTCCAAGAAAAAAATTAAGATCAAGGTGTGAAATGCTTCACAATGTAATTTAATGTGAATATGCATTCATTATTATAAGTAATAAACACACAAAAAGATATACAAATGGTTTGGTCCCACCCGTGTCAACATCAGGAGTTCAGGACCTGTTCAAAATTCACTTTTGAGATCTTTTACTTTTATTAATATTTCCCTTGTGGAATGTAGTTTATTAAAGATGAATCTCTCTAATCCTGTGAGTTTCTTCTGAAACTCTTCTGAAACTGTAGAGATGTCTACATAAAAACCCATTGTTCCATTAAAACAAGATACACCCGATCCTAAACTATGGCTAAAGGTATGTAGAAAAGACAGGTTACCTACCCAGACAATCAAAATCACAGGAGTGTCCGAGACTCCACAGGTGAAGGAGACAACTCACACATACCACCCTTGCCAAGGTATAAAGTGCATAGAAGTGCATATTGTGACTGTCTCCCATATGTTTATCTCCTTGGCTATCAAACCCAGGGAGACACTTCTATGGACTTTATACCTTGGCACTCCTGTATTTAAACTGTATATCCTGTTATAGTTTCACAACACTTGTACTTGTGCACGCTCTGCAATATATGGGACATTATATATATACACTATTACTAAAGATATTTACGTATTGGCAGAGACATTTGGACTTGTGTAATGGGACAGTCCTATAATAATATCATTATGTTTGTGTGACTTGCATTACCAGAGGTATGGGTAGTTAACTTTAGATTCATGTATTTGTGGGGAGATAGAGACAGACAGACCTAGAAACAAAGATATAAAGACAGACAAACACATTACCTCTGTTAAAAAGGTCCTTTCTTCCAGCTCTTAACCCTCTTCATTCGCTGGCCCTGCCCCAAACAGAAAGTCTTTTGTTTGTCTATAGAGGGAGAGGAGGGGGGAGAGAGTCCAGATGCGCTATGATACACAGACCTTACATACAGTAGTTTTTTTTTCTTTGATTGGCTAAGACATGTTTTACAAACAGGACATTATTGGGTGTTATATTGAAACCTAACAGACATTAAAGTTTCTTTGGGTTTTAATTTGTTTAAACACATGCACACATTTTAGCAGTGACAGAGGTGTGGCTAAACCTTCGATTTTGACTATTCCATTTAAAATAGGAGTTACCAGTTATGTAAGTTACTTATAACTCTAAATATTTCTTCTTGTGCCTAATATAAGTCTGTAATATACTTTATATACATTTATTTATGGGTATTTAGATGCTAATAGTGAGAAATTACACACATACATATGTATACACTTCTCCTATATGTAATATTATATACCCCCCATCTTATTGGTAGCTCCTAAAAACTTACAGGGAGATTCAATAAAAGTTCTTATTGTTTAAAATGGTGCTATTTTTGCCCCAACCAACCAGATCCTATATAACATTTGAAAGCTAACATCTGATTGTTTAGGGCAAAATTAGCACCATTTTTAACGATAAGAACTTTTATTGAATAACCCTGTTATTGAGCAAAAACAAAGAGGTTCTGCACCTTCCGATCCTGATGAAAATGATATTCTTTATTTAGACATATAATAACAGCTGCCTGACGCATTTCAGACATGCACCCTTCATCAGGTGGGGTTAAAGAAGCTAAAAGCTCCCCACAGATTATAAAATGAAACAGAGCCTTCCTGTAACAGAAGCCTCACAATAATAATAGCATTGCCCTAATAATCTAACATAGCTCCCATTTTGACTATGCCAAATTAAAATAGGAATCACAGCTCTGTAAGTAAGCTTATATATTTTGTATAACTTGTATATTTTGTCTTGTACCTAATATAAATCAGTGCTATACTTTATATACATTTATTGATGGTCATTTAAATGGTGAAAGTGAGATAGTACACACATACATATACAGCTCATTGGTAGCTCCTAAAAACTCAATGCTATCTCCTATGAAGATATCAATATATTTATATAATATAAAGGATATGTATATAGTGCAAAGGCACCACACTCCTATCCAAAACGTGAAATATTTACTCAGTATCTGGCTTCATATAAGGCTACATTTTGAGGATAACCATTCCCCTTTGTCAAGCCTGTAGCCTAACGACCATCACAAACAAAAGATTATTAAACAGGTCCACCATTGTGATTCTTTATTTGTAGTGCTGGTGCAGGTCCAGCGTCATGGACGGGGTGGTGATAGGAAATTAGCACTTAGAAGGCGAGAGGTCTGGTGGGTGCATCATCTAAAGACTTTGCACCAACATGGACTGAGTTGCAATTATGATCTACATGTATTCCTATAATTATATCAGTGCGTCTTTACCTTGTGGTTTCTCTCTGTCTATAGGTTTAATATAATATGTGGTTAAAATATATGTTAAATGTATGTAACAAAATGTGTAAGGTTATATATGTATACATAGTGATGTGTATGGTATTTTGTTTCTATGGTGAGTTTGATGACCAGATAAATATGCATGTGGTGGGAGGGTTCAATTACCTCTTTAAATGTTATGATGTAATCATCTTTTGTTTGTGATAGCCGTTAGGCTACAATCTTGACGAAGGGGAATGGTTATACCCGAAACGTAGCCTTTTATGTTGCCGGCTACTGAATAAATATTTCACGCTTTGGATTGTGTCTTTTGCATTTTTTCTATCTATTGGAAAGAATCAGTACACGCCAGATTTTCTTTAAGGTATTTTATTCCACCAACAAACCAAACAGGCAACATTTTGGTCTGGGAAATTTTTTAAATACACATCAATATAATTAAAGATATGGTACTTGTTAGCATGGCGTTTAAACTCACATATTTACAAAAAACAACTATATTGTACAATATCATTCATTCCAAATGGACTATAGTTTTTAATCTATAAATCCATTTTAGTTCTTGCTGAATTATTTTATTAAAGTCACCACCTCTTTCTCCTATTCAACACCTTTCCACACCTATAAACTCAACTTTTATATCTTGTCCCTTGTGTTCACAATTCAAATGTTTCGCTATTGCGCTACGCAGAACGTCCCCTTTTTTCATGTGCTCTTGTACCCTATCTGTTAATTTCCTCACTGTTTTCCCTACATATCTCATGCCACATTGGCATTCCACCACATATACCACTGCCCTTGTCTTACAGTTAATGAAATTTTTGGTAGCCCACATTTTCCCATTGATTCCATTAATTTTTGTATGTTCTCTCATATACAAGCATGCAATGCAATTATTACATCTAAAACTCCACAATTTGGATCTACTCTTCCCTTATGTTATTCCTAACCAAATATCCAATGTATTTACCTCCTGGGAGAAATGACTTTGGATTGACTTTTGAAATGACTTTTGGATTGGCTCATCCAATCTTTCACATTCTTTGCACGTCTTGCCATTAACTGGGGCCTTCTGCCAATTTTTCCTATCAAGAGTTTATCATCACTCAATACTAATAAACCAACTCCTGTCACACAAGGTTTTAGACACAATGGTGTTATAATTATAGGCTTAAGTTTTGATGGGCTTTATGTGTTTAAATGGGGAAATAAATAAAGTCTGTTGTATTGACAATTGGACTCGAGACTGGTATGTTGAGTGGTATGTTTCACTCTATGATGGGGGGTTTATTTATGAACCATGAGTGCCATGTGCAGATACTGTGTACCTCTAAATTTTATCTGCAGGCACCGCCTTATATTTATAGGTACTTGGTTTGCTCCCTAATATCATAGGATTTTCCATCACCACAGGCACATGTATTGTTATTATTATTATGGATTTATATAGCGCCAACATCTTCCGTGGTGCTTTACAATTACATAGTCATACATTACATACAGGGTAATACATGTTATACAAAGTCATACATATTACATACACAGGTAATACAAAATATGAGTACACAGAGTGATGAGTTTCTTACAGTAATACCATGATACAATAGGAAAGAGCACCCTGCCCAAAGAGCTTACAGTCTAGAGGATATGGGATGAGACATAAGGTTGCAGGAGTCGGTAGGCTGTAAATAGATTGGCAGTGGAGTGTGAAAGGCAGGTTGGATCATATTGAGTAGTAAGATGGGTAATGTTTAGGCCAGGTTATATGCTTGCTTGAAGAGGTGGGTTTTAAGGTTACGCTTGAAGGCATTAAGGTATGGTGAATGATGGACAGATGGAGGAAGGGAGTTCCAGAGCAGAGGGGCAGCATGAGCAAAGTCCTGAATACGGGCATGGCAAGAGGTGACAAGGGTGGATGAGAGGAGGAGATCGTTTGCGGAGCGGAGGTTGCGTCTGGGACTATATCATGGATGAGCTCTGAGATATATGAAGTGGCTGTGTTGGATAGGGTTTTATAGGATAGGGTTAGCAGCTTGAACTGGATCCTTTGCGTGATGGGCAGCCAGTGGAGTGACTGACAGAGAGGAGAGCCGATAGGAGTTGGCAAGTGAATTGACATGGGGTTTGAAAGAAAGATCGGAATCTAGAGTTATTCCCAGGCTACGGACATGAGGAGATGGTGATATTGGTGTGCTGTTAATATTAATAGTAAGACTAGGGAGGGGAACAGATCGTGAGGGTGGGAAAAGGACAAGTTCAGTCTTGTCCATGTTGAGTTTGAGGAAGTGGGAGGACATAAAGGCAGAGATGGCATTAAGGCAGTCGGGGAGCTAGGATGTCAGTGTAGGGAGATCAGGGGCAGAGATGTAAATTTGGATATCATCTGCATACAGGTGATACTGGAATCCAAATGAACTAATGAGTTGTCCAAAAGAAGAGGACCGAGTACTGAGCCTTGTGGGACCCCCACAGGGAGGGGGTGAAGAGTGGAGTTAATTTCAGAGTGGAAAACACTAAAGGTCCTACCAGAGAAATAGAAAGATAGCCAAGAAAGCGCAGTGTCCTGGATACCCAAGGAGGCCAGGATCTGAAGAAGTAGAGGGTTGTCGACAGTATCAAAAGCAGAGGACAGATCAAGAAGAATGAGCAAAGAGTAGGGACCTTTAGATTTAGCATCGTTAGATTTAGATCGTTGGTCACTTTAGTGAGAGCAGTTTCCGTGGAGTGGTTAGGGACGGAAGCCTGACTGGAGGTGGTCATAGAGAGAGTTAGCAGACAGGTGACTGACCAGATCTGCATAGACATGTCTTTCCAGTAATTTGGAAGCAAATGGGAGAAGAGAGACAGGCCGGTAGCTGGAAAGAGTGGCCGGGTCGAGCAAGGGTTTTTTAAGTATAGGGGAGACCACAGCATGAGATGGGAAAAAATACCAGTGGATAGGGACAAGTTAAAGAGAGAGTTTAGGGCTGGTATGAAGGAAGAGTAGAGAGGGGGAATAAGATGAGAGGGAATGGGGTCAAGGGGGCAGGTGGTGAGACGTGTCCTGGATAGGAGAGATAAGAGTTCCTGTTCTGTAATAGTGGTGAAGCTCATTAGGGTGCAATTAAAAGGTTTAACCAATGAAGGGAGGTTAGCCAGTGCAGTGGTAGGAGTTGAAAGCTGTATGGAGGAGGTAAGAGGTGCATAGGAAAACCATTACAGATATTTTCGATTTTTTTTAATGAAATATGAGGCTATTTCGTCAGCCGATAAACAGGGCGTAGGCAGAGGAGGAGGCGAACAGAGCAGGGAGTTGAATACTTTAGAGAGCTGTTTCGGGTATTGTGACTGTGTGGATATGAGTGATGAGAAGTAGTTTTGTTTGTCTAAGGATAAAGCACTTCTGGTCCAGTAGAGGGCACTTTTAAAGTAAATGTCTCTATTTTTGTTACTCTTGCGCCTGCGTCGTTCGGCTATACGGGATTGCCTTTTCAACTTTTTTATCTGATCCGTAATCCATGGTTGTGGGTTCTTGCGACTAAGGTGACGGGTGAATAAGGGAGTCAAGGGCATTGGAAACAGTTGTATGGTAGTGGACAGCTGCAAGGTCAGGGTCAGAGATGGAGGGCATGGAGATAAGTTGTTGGAGGGGGGCAGAGAGCGAATGGGGGTTGAGATTACGCAGGTCTCTGCATCTAGGCTCGTAGTCTCTGCATCTAGGCATGTAGGCTCAGGAGTGACCTAGAAAAAAAAGAGGTGGGGGGAATGATTAGTTAAAGCTGCTGCTTTCAATTACACCTAACTGGTTTTTACAGTGTACTTATCTTTTAAGAAACTTTATATAATTTAGTTGCTTGGTAGATATTTAGAAAAATAAACAATATCCAATTTTGTTAGATAGGCCTTTCCCTTTATCTATTTGCTCTTTTTATCTTATATTGAGTCAACAAATGATAATAAAATATTTTTGCTGATGCAGCCAATACAAAAGATTAATTCTGTAGAACCAGAAGAAGGGAATTTAAAATGTTTTTTTCTGGAAATCTCCATTAAACATATTTTTTAATGCTGCAACCTGATTTGTGTCAAAACTAAATCTTACATTGTTTAGTTTTTTATCTTTATCATATGATAGAATATTATACAATGGTACCGTACTGGGTAGGTTTAAAGAGAATAGAATAGAATAATGATGCATCTTTTATGGCCCCACACAGGACTAGAGGGATTTATAGAAGAAAAGCCAAAGATCTGGGGTGCTTGATCGCTGCCAGGAATTTAAGTCACTTCTACCTCAGATATATTTATTCCCTATATTGTGTTTTTTTCCCCAGAAATCTTGTTGTGATGAGCATGCTTTGCACTTGTTCAAATGATTAAAACGTTGAATGCTTCCTGTTGATATTGGTATTGGTTCCTTATATAGTGCAGAACATATTATGCAGTCATTTTAAATACTTAAGGGTTCTATGGTAACATTCTACCTGTATTTAAGTGGCCTTAATAGTGTATTCTGACAATGATATAAATAAAAAATAATTAAGGGGGTTCAGATTAACATATATTTTCATCTTGAATATATTGAGTTGTCTAATTTGCACAGACATTTACTATATACTATGAACTATATTGTATTTAAGTTTGCATTAACCAAAAGCAAAATAAATATATAAATGTAATGAAAGAAAGGAAATTAATTTGTTCCACTAATAATTTTTTCAGTCCAGATTTGGTTTTTAATGCGTAGCTGAAGATAACACTGAATTCTGCACATTTACAATAAATTTATCTATTTTAGCCTTTGTGTCTAAGACAGCCAGTCAAATTGCAGAGTAAGGAAATAAAACAGAAATATAATGATAGTTAAATTGAATAGCAGCAAAAGTTAAATTGACTTTCACTTCAAACATAGCTTTCCACAACTCATCTCTTCTAATAAAATGGTGAAAGAGATAATGGAAAGTGTATTTCCCCAGGAAACATCTGCAAAAGTCTAAGTACACATATTATTAAATATAGCATTGATGTTGCAAATCAATTATATAATAGCAAAGGACAGCAAATCCATATGAAATAGAAATACACGGGCAACAGAAGTATGCACTGTTTAATTTATCACTGAACAAGAATATTAATCATAAACAACTGTATAATATTTGTTTCTTTGGTGGTTTGCATTCTATTCTTTATAAAATGTTACACAAATGTTAAATTTTAATAGAATCTGATTATTGATGATTGGTCGCTACTTTTATCACTGTGTAGGTACATTTTAACCACAGATTTTCTGATGTATTCAATTATACACTTTTTAAGAAAAGTGTTTCCTCACACTTGTGTGACAGCATGTTCTTTAATAAAATATGACTGTGGCCTATATTTTTTCATAGCATCGCTCAGCTATACGATTTAAACATAGCTGTCCTATAGATAACCTCATTGTATTAATGGTGTGTTTTCACAGAAACAACCTTTTTGGCTACCCTTGTTGAGGAGCAGCAGAACACGTGATGACACAATGTCACATGACCACACACTCTCCTCCTCTCACTTGTGGTTCACCAAGAGTCAAGATTGAGAGATCAACTGGCAAATCCATGGAGATCACAGTTTGCAGCAGTCTGCAAAATTTTTTTGTGAGTGTGGCATCTCAATTGTGTTTTTTGGGGGACATTGTGTGTCAATAATTTAATCTGATCGATTGCAGTACTTTTAAATGTAGGTTTTATTGTGCAACATAGTCACTAATAAAGGGCTATTGCAAAATGTCTACATTTTTGTTTACTTTAAAAAATAAATTAATGTGAGATGTTACACCTCATTGTTAAAGGGGACGTTGATGTGATACGCGTTATTTGGTATGATACGCGTTAAAGAGGAAGTTTGTGTTGTACCGGTTACAGGGGAAGTTGGTGTGGTACACATTAAAGGCGAAGTTGGCGTAGTGAGTTGGTGAGTTACAGGGGAAGTTTGTGTGGTGTGCGTTACAAGGGAAGTTGGTGTGATACTGGTTAAAGGGAAAGTTGGTGTGATAGGGGTTACAGGAGAAGTTAGTGTGGTATGCATTACAGGGGTGTGATAGGCGTTGAAGGGGAAGTCGGTGTGGTATGCTTAACAGGGTAGTTTGTGTGGTATGCATTACAGGGGTGTGATAGGCGTTGAAGGGGAAGTTGGTGTGGTATGCTTAACGGGAAGTTTGTATGGTACTGGTTAAAGGGGAAGTTGGTGTGATACACCTTACAGGGTAAGTTTGTGTGGTACAGGTTAAAGGGGAAGTTGGTGTAATACGGGTTACAGGGGAATTTGGTGTGTTACACGTTAAAGGGGAAATTTGTGTGGTACGCGTTACAGGGAAAGTTGGTGTGATACAGGTTACAGGGGAAGTTGGTGTGGTATGCATTACAGGGAAAGTGAGTGTGGTATACATTACAGGGGAAGTTAGTGTGGTATGCATTAAAGGGGAATTTGGTGTGTTACACATTAAAGGGGAAGTTGGTATGGTACGCGTTACAGGGAAAGTTGGTGTGATACGGGTTACAGGGGAAGTTGGTGTGGTGCGCGTTACAGGGAAAGTTGGTGTGGTAAACTATCCTATGGGTCTTGTTTTACATTATTTTTTATTACTTGGTTAGCTATTGTAAATATTTCTGACCATAGTTTATAGTTCTTTGCCCACACAATTCTGACACTGGGATTGGGTTCTGAGAGACTTGGGGGTAGGGGACAATTTGACAGGCTTCATATTTTTTTGTTATTTGCTGGGATCCTCTGGGGTTGTGGAGGGATAGTTTTTCTAGGGGGGTTAAACTAAGGAAAATATGGTGCTTCGTATATGTAGTGATGAAATGGGAAACTTGAAAATATCTGAACCATTCAGTGCTTGGGAGTTTTAGTTTTTTAAACCAGGTATAAGGTTTTTCCTTGTCCATTATAATTCTGGCTAAATCTCTAAAGATCTATTCTTTACAATGGGTAATTAGTAAGCTTGGTGAAAAATTTGGGGTGTGAAACAGTGGGGTCAAACACTCATATTTTTATCTAGCTCTAATGGTTGATACTCTTGATTTCAACCAACTTGAAAGTTTTTTTGTAGTTCTAAGGCTGTTCAGACACTAATTGGAGTGATTAAATGTGGGATTAATATTTACACATCTATTTTATATTGTTGTATATGGAACAATTTATACTCGAATATATATATATATAAATATATATAAGATAGGTCTCGCACTCGCTTCAGTTCCAGCGCCCCGGTGCCTCCAAACGTGGGATAAACAAACAAGTGAGTAGATGGAGCACTTGTGGGACTTGTAAATAAATCAAACAGTTTATTGTGATTATCGACGCGTTTCAGCAAACACACCAGCCGTCCTCAAGATATGACATCACTACAAACAACAGTGGTATTTAACAGTGCTCACTAGCAAGCACTGATTGACTCAAGCATAAGACGAGGGTAGAAATTATGACCACTTAATGCCTTCTGATTCAGTATTGCTTTGAGGCTTTAGTTGCCCTGTAAAAGGACAGCAGAATTCCCATACAGTATGGGACTACTGTATGGGATTACTGTATGGGAATTCTGCTGTCCTACACTTACACTGTAAGTCTTACACTGCAGGCTGACATATATATTGTATATATGTTATACATATATAAAATGTTGTTAGACTGACTCTCCAATTTGCAGCCATATGACCTGCCAGTTATTCCCATTTGTAGTCTCTCTGGCGGTCCTGTCCCACCTTACTGTCCTGCGCAGAAAGGATGAAAGAAGCTATTTGCTTGATGGCTTCCAACCCGATGCCTCTCTCCCCATTGATGGTCTTCTTCTGGGGAGGGAGGGGTGTGTGTCAGTGTGAGTAGGGGTGTGTCCCTGAAGTTTTGTGACACAAGAGGATATTAAAGTCGCATAAACATGCAAACCATTTTTATGTGTGCTCAAATCGGGCCTCACCCTTAGGCTTAAAAGGGCATGTCCACCCCTATTACAAAAATTTAGCATGTAACAGAATACCCGCAAAAGCTAGGTTCCGTTTTACTTTACATTTAGCAAAGATGCTCTCAGGCTGTGTAAGGATCCTTACAAACCCATGATCCAGCCCCACTTAGTCTACATCTCCGCTGCTGCATGTGCCCTTTGCGTGCAGGAGCAGCAGTAGCAGAGGCTCGTTCGGTAGCCGCGGCACTGGATTGTGGGTTTGTAATGATCCTTACACAGCCTGTGAGCAGCCTGTAAGAATTGCACTTAATTGTTTTAAAAGTATTCTTCTTTGGAAAATAAAACACAGTGTTCTCACACAAAATATAAATAAATATATATTTTTCTTTTTAAATGCACAGGGGAATTACAGTTGCCAAGCACCCAGAATAACTTCTTGGGAAAACAGTTTTACATACTTTTTTTTTTATAAAATGTTAATATTTTCCTGAAATAAAAAAAAAGTCTCCAGATTTTCTCAGCTTAAAATAAAAATATCATCAGTAAAATGAATCTATGTATGTTTGGATTTATTTTCTTATATAGTGCTTCACAACAATTTTAACTATTATCCCGTCTAACTAACATCTTAGAGTCCATAGCTCCTTATAATAATATATATTTCAGTCCAGCTGAAATAAAATTTTCTTATCATGTATAAAAGTGATTTAAAGGGCAATCTATAGTGAAAAAAACACATTGCCCCTTTGCAAAGTTAAATTCATGTACTCTGTGCTGCCTTAATATGGATTGCGGATTTTCTGGAATTCCACTTTCCAAACTCCAAACTGGGACACCAAACAGCAGGGAAGAAACTCGCTTTATTGCTCCTCACTTTACACTCTGTAGATTCCCCACCTAAACACTTATCCTTTACCCCCACCCACTTCCTTAACCCCTGCTTAGTTCCTAGTTAAACAAGCATGCTAAAAACAAACAGAGAACATATTAACAGCAAACAGAAACAACATCACAAAGTGGATGTTGATAATGATTGCTGATTAATATCAGATAATCTATCAAGGGCATTATATAGTAAGCATAACACTAAATAGTCTCTGCTTAAATGTCATCCATTTCCAGAAACTTTATATTTGTATGTGTAAAAATTTAATAGAGTTATAATTTTTTTGTTAACTCCAGTTTTTAAGGGCTCTTCATTCTTTGTGGCTTTCAACATATTTTCTTAAGTAAAATAAACCAACCCAGATAGTCTACAAAAATTTAAGTTCTACACAACTTAAATGTGCCATCTATTTAAAAAATTTAAAAGCTAACATTTTATGTACGTCTGGATGTAGGGTGCAAGATTTAAAGGAAAATTCAAGCCCATTAATAAATTAAAGGAACAGTAAACTGTAAAACTTTATTTTAAAAGTATATTATTTAAGGAGGTATTAGACAATATTGTTACCTACAATCAATATATATAGAAATAGGATAGTATACATCAACACAGTTGAGTGCAACTAGTGACCAATTTTCTTCAATGCATACAAAAAAATAAAAGCCTAGTGCACATCCAATTAATTTGCTTACATTTTATTTTACCATTGTATTGCGACTTAAAAAGCCTGCCCTTCTCTCTGGATAAATTAAAGAAATTAGTTCAATAACTTGGCCAAATTATTTTAAACCCAGCAACCACTTCAAGGTTTGCTTCATTCTACTGAGTCCTAACTTTTAACGTTTTTCACCTTTTTTTACCTTCTTAAGAGACGTAATTCTCAAACTTTGTCTTTATATCAGTACCTGCCTTTTATGAGATGAAAGTCCCTGCTGCTCTTTCGCATACATACATACATTGCAGGAGAACTATGTGAAGCAGAGGAGTAAGATAAGGATTTAACACTATACAGTGGGGCCAGTAGTGGGTTCAATTTTAGTTTTGGGGGTGGACATGCCCTTTAATTGCTAAAGGTAGTATAGTATCAAACATGCAACCCTGCAATCTTCTAAGTCACATCTGTTTTAAAGGGACATTAAAGTGAAAAAAATTACTTGCCTTTATCCTTAGCTATATTTTTAGTGCGGCAAAGAACTTGATCCCATTTTGCTCTCAGTGCTTTCTGCCACTAAATCTCCTCATGTCCTGTCCTGTGCATTTCTTCTCTCTCTATGGCCATCCCCTCCCAAAATCTGGGGCACAGCTAGATTGGGGAGCTTTTGCAGTGGAGATGATATGTGCCTCCAAACGGCCAATGGCATTCACCTAGTGGTTTTGTATTAAAGTGAAAGTAAAACTGCTTTGCTATTGGAAGGTAAGCAGCACTGGCAGCTGTAATCACTGCTTGACTTAAATATGATTTTGTTTTAGCTGTAAGAGTTTAAAGGGGAGTGTGTGTGTGTGTGAGTGAGTGTGTGTGTGTGTGTATGTGGATGGGACACTTGGGAATTGATTTCTTTGGGTACAGCACTACATTGAAACTTCAGTAACACAGACAGCCAAATCAGCAGCTAACTGCAGGATTGAGTGTAAGCTGCAGGCACAGAAAAAGCAATTGTAAATTCAACAGCTTATTCTTTTTCATTATCTTAATGCTAAATCAATCAGCCATGCAAAGACTGATATTTTTTCCTATAGTGTGCTAGGGGAGGGTCTAGAAGTGAGAGATTGACAGTTCTTTACTGACGACTAGCTGTGCACCGCCCCCTTTAAAAAGTAAAACCCCCAGAGCTGAAAAACAAGGGATAGTAAAGTCAGAGTAGGGGGGGGGGGAAGCAGACATAGGATGCACCATTAAAATAAATCAGTTTCTCAAATTTCTGAGTAATCAACTATTTTTTTCTTTTGTTGTAAATTCTAGGTACATCAACAATTTTACCACCCCTTCTTGCCCCCCCAAAAGCAGCTAATTGCAGAATACCTCTCTCTATTCCTGGGTAAATCACCCAGAACATGTGTGACAAACTATAGGAGGAGGCAGTAACAACAAGACTCCCTGTACTGAAAGAATCTGCAAGTCAAGGAAAATACTTCAATACTTTCAAACAATATTTAAACAGATTATGCTTATAGCCAACGACATTCATATTTTTAGGGTTGATCAAACTAAGAGTATAATGTTGCCTAATCCTAGCATCAGTTAAAAAAGGAATCAGCTCACTGAACATGAAAAATTATATTCAAAACCTTGTCTGTATAGTATGACAGATTAATTGTGATCAGGGTTGTATGTTTTGAAAAAAGTTTGGAGCTTTGCTCGTCATGTTTTTTTCCAGCTTCCTGAGTAAGGTATTTTTAAGCTTTCTTTTTGTGCTGGCTTACATGAAAACATGAAATTCATTCACACATTGTGCTGTCCAAAGGAGATGGAGCATGAAGGATTTGTTTTAAATTGTCCCTCTGTGAGGAACCGTATGATCAGCTGAAAGAATAGTCCTTGTATCACGATATTAAAAAGAATGATACAGAGTTTGTTGAACTGTGAAATATAATGCAATGCAGAATAATGAAATATGAATGAGGAAAGATAGAAAGGTGAAATACTGCTATATACTATAAGCAATTCATTAATAAATATTTGAATGCTCTGGTTTTTCCATTCCTGCTTTGAGACTTCGTAATTCACTATGAAATACAGTAATTTTCTATGAAGGTAACAGACAGAAACACTAAATTATTAACCTCCATTTGCATCAATTAATCTACTATATGAAGGTTAAAAAAAGGATGATGTAAACAACATTTACTTACCTACAGAAATATGACATGCATAACAAGGAAATGTTATTTGCATAGTGCATTTATTTCATGATAAACCCATAGTAAGTCCTCTAATCATAACAAAAGCTGGTTATTCATTAAAAATGTAACTATAGATGCAAGTGAAGGGTAACAAGTGAATAAAGAGGGTGGTGGGAGAACATTGTGAGATAGAGAAATGGGTGAGAAAAAAAGGAAAGATACAATGTTCAAATAATCTCAATCCAATATCTCCTGGTCAACCCCAGCACCCAAGTCCAACACTGATAGCCATTGTCTTCTATGGACATTGAAAATATCAGGGTCACATAGTATAATATTTAACAAACCATAATATTAGCAGAAATGAGCAGATAATTGGTTTGGCAATCAATTTTTCAAAACAAATCTTATATATAGAATCACATTTATAATTTAGTGCTGGTGTTTTGGAATAAGAAAGGAAGAAAAGGTTTTAGCTTGGAATACTACAATTCGGAGTCTTTTAATACTACCCATGTATGTATCCATGTATTTTACATTTTGTAGCTATATCAGTTTATGGTCTGTGGATTTATTTATTATTATTATTATTATTATTATATTGATTTAAATGCAGAAAATTCTTAGCGGTGCATCTTTAAATAAGGAATTCTTTACATCTCTGAAGAACTGTCTTGTTTGATTAGAAATTGTTCACAATATGTCTCCCTCTGGTTAATTTTTATACAGTTTGATTCACTGAAAGTGACTCAGTTATTCTAATGTCACTTGCATGAAGTGTGACTATGTGCACAATACGCAAAGTATTGAGAAGTAAATTTAGTTTGAAAGTGAAATACTAGCATTTATTAATAAAAGATACATGTTCCCCATTCTGTCTCATCGAACAGTCCCTTCCCTCTCTGCCAAAGGCAAAATAAAATATGCATACATTCTTAGTCAAAAGTGAGGAAATAGTACATGGTATTGAAGTTAGACAAAAATTATCTATTTCATTGCCTAGCTAAAAAAATTACAAAAAAAAGTACGATCTTTCTTGTGTTTATTGTTATTAAGAAATATAGGAGGAGGACTTCTATGTATGGTTCAGGTCATTCACTAATTGTTTTTATAGTGTGTAATCAGGCTTCTGGTCTTTCGATTGTACTTTTATAATGACAATCAGTTGGTAAGTGATAACAATAACCCTATAGGAAGTCTACATTGCAAGTTTTCTGTTAGTCATTTTCTCTTCATGAAAGTGATCCTAGTCCATAGAACAAACATTTCGATGGTTTACTTTTCATGACACATTGCTTCTGCAATTACTGTCAGTATTCTATTCCCACAACAGTTTTAAATCCTATGTAAGTCTTTTCTTGTTGACTTTGTAGAGAGCTTTCTGTAACTCAACAAACTCCTGGGAATACAGGAATATAAAGTGGTAAAAATTGTTGAAAAAAATGCTTCCTTACTGTACAAATTGTTTGGAAGTATTAATAATGCTGTTCAGAGGAGAATGAATAATTAATAATTGATTATGCAGTTTTGATTATGCAGTTTTCAATGACCTTAGAGTACATGAGTTTGGTGTGCAATGAGTTAAAATATTCACCATAAAGCACTTTTTATTTAAAGAAAAATCTACTCATGCATTTTGGCTCCTCCCACAGTCATTGTCATTGACACCTCTGCATATCAGACATTGAATAACATATGTTAATGAAAGAAGGGGGAAGAGCTTGAAAATGGTCAGTTATTGCATGAGTGAAATTCTTCTTTAACTGTTTAATACAAGTGAAAAGGATTTAATAACTGACTTGAAAAGTAGATGTTCTAACAAGTGTGTAAATTAGTAAAAAGGATTTATTTGGAACCTTAATTTAGTTACGTGAGACCAATTCTCTACCACAGTAATTTATGGGGCGTAAAGAATTCAGTTATTTACTTGACTCATATGTGCGTATTGGATATGGTGAATATTTATTTTGTAAACTGGGTAACAAAACTAGGAAAGCATGCACATTAATTGTAGGTGCCCACTGCCTGTAACCAAAAAGCTAATGCAGAAGAAGTTGTTGAAGTACACATGTATTTAGAGTCAGGGCTAAAACTAATTAGTGTTCATGTTTGCTGTAACCAAACAACAAGCAAGAACCAGACACCACACCAGAGGTCAGTGGTCAATTCAGTACAAGGCACAGAGCAAGATAACTGGAGTCCAGAAGCAGGGAAAAGGCAAGGTGCAGGGGCAAACACAAATGCAGGAGGATCTTTAGGGGGATTACAGGCGATGAAAAATGATGATGTTTATGCAATTTTTTTCAGACAGCCCTCCTGCAGCATCAATTATATAGAATATGCATGCAACATTCCCCTTTAATAAGGTGCACACTTTAGAGAATAATTGCACACATCTTTGGTAAGACCAATTTCCCTTTCATTACCCCACACTCTGCAGCTCTGCACCATGTTTTTATAAGTTTACCATTTAAAAGGGTAATGTTGATTTTTGTGTTTAATAGGTACACCGTGAAATATGTATTGAGCGGTTCTAAGATCCGGTTCATTTCATTATCTTCTGATTCCTACCCTCCATCATTAACTATTAAATAGTTCTGCAGTTCTACACCATGACTCCACCAAGTGTATTTATTAAAGGGGTACTTTTGGAGGGCATGCATACTTGTTCTATAAAATATATGCAGCAGGAGGGCTGTCTGTGGGAGGTTTTGGATAAATAAAACACACCCTTGCTACCCTTCAACCTGGGTTATCTGATCACATTTTAGTTTATTATACTGCACCTGCAGCTGTGCACCGTATATTTTTAAGCATACCTTACAAAGGAATTACTCTTACAATAGTACTAGTGCTTGTGAAGGTTTTCATTCATCCAGGTCATGGTATATCTGTTGTATTAAGTTAGATCAACTGGACTTAAAGTTTAGTTCTTGAAGACCTTTCGCTAGTCATCCAGCTGGCTTTCTCAATTCAGAATGGAATCCATTCTAAATTGAGAAAGCCAGTCGGATGACTAGTGAAACGTCTTCAAGAACTAAACTTTATGTCAAGCTGATCTAACTGAATACAACAGACAATAGTACTAGTGTTTTCACTTTTGCCTAAAACATGTATGAAATGCAGTGCAGCATAAAATACATGATATATGGCTGACCTGAAATCAATGCAGCTTTCAACACTCTTCTATATATACTGTATATTGCAGCAAAACACATTCTTCTATAAATGGTACAGGTGCAGAAATAAACACCTAAAAGGACACACATATGTTTACTAATATAAGGGGTTAAAAGATATTTGCTTCACAAGTACTATACAAAAGTAAAATTCCTTGATTATAATAAAAACAACTCTAAAAACATTTAAAAGTACCAAAAAAGGGAAACCAGCAGCAGGGACAGATAACTCTTACCAGTTTAAAACCATATAAATACAAACAAGAAATACATAGTAGTAGAATAAAGTGAAAAGCCCCTAAGTAAGAGCTAAAGTAGACCTATCAGCAGCATATGAACTAGAACCAAAAGTGACAGGTAAAACAATACCGTAGTTTAGGTGTAATGGTCCAGTGCTCACCGAATACATAAAGTTAGGCTTTCGTCTATGGAGACTTAATCATTGGGCCATTTGGCTCAATGATTAAGTCTCCATAGACGAAACACGTCTTGGTGGGCTACTTTTGGGGATTGCAGCAGCAGGAGAAACCCTAACTTTATGTATCCGGTGAGCACTGGACCATTACCCCTAAACTACGATATTGTTTTACCTCTCACTTTTGGTTCTAATTCATGTGCTGCTGAGGTTATAGGTCTACTTTAGCTCTTACTTAGGGGCTTTTTACTTTATTCTACTACTATATATTTCTTGTTTGCATTTATATGGCTTTAAACCGGTAGGAGCTCTAGACCATGCTGCTGGTTTCCATATTTTGGTACGTTTAAATGTTTTTAGAGTTGTTTCCATTAAAATAAAGGAATTTTACTTTTGTATATAGTGTGCACCAGACTCTTTTCTCCGTTCTAGTATAATAGCTATTCTTTATCCTAGTTGCACATAGCCTAATTAGGTAATATTACTTTAGCTGGTGTCCTGCTAAATGTTGTATTAGTATACAGATATCTTGTATGCATAGGACACTAATTTTAAAACTAATGCTTACCCAAGATACACTCATAAAAATTATCTTCATATTTCCCAAGCAACCTATATGAGTTAGGAGTTATGATGGCTATAAAAAATGCATTAACATTAACTCTTATTAAAACTATTTTAAACCCAGCTGCAAGATTTATTATTTTCAAAATGTATAATTATATTAAAATATATTTTGCATTAGTCAATTTATATGCAACCAATAAATACCAAAACAGATTTATAACCAAAGTAATGGGGGGGAAATGTCCTAATTGTTTCAGGTGATTTTAACATATTAGATCATCACTTCTAATAAAAAAGGAGCACTTGCAGAGGAAAAATCATTTTTTAAACAAAAGATCTGTTTGGTGCATGGTGGTGCTTAAAACCACTTGAAAAAGATTACACATTTTCTAGAAAAGGGGAATATGTTTCAAGATTGTCATATCAACATCTTGGTCAAGGAACGGGATTGGTTCAAAAGAGGTGTCAAGAAGGCTATTTTGTCAAAATAAAGAAACTAAGCCTGAATGAGAGTGAGGTTCAACACCATTTGTAATGGACAATGTTGTTTTGATGCCTTACCCTGAGCAGTTTTAGTCTTAGCTAAAGGCAATCAACACCTTGTTTTCAGGAGGTCCTGACTCCATGCTGTTATATGCTTATTGGGACACATACCAGTGTATCCATTGCCAACATTTTCTTGTACAAAATATTTTGAATTGAGAAGGCCACTTGCATGACTAGCAAAATGTCTTCAAGATCTAAACAGATGTATACTAGAATCATTTAATGTATACATGATTTTTTTACAAAAGATTTTGAAAATAGAGACTGGGAATATTCCATGGTCTATTCATCTCAAAAAACATGGAGGTTAAAGCATTATATATTATATACAAAAATATACTAATTATTACAACATATACAACAATACAGTATTTTCAGTTTAACATTAATACTGTGACTTACAAACACAACTCTTTGGAGCGTGCATAAATCATACATCATGGGCACAAAACATCTAGTGCACAAACAATTCTAATTCAAAATATAGAACCGCACCAACTATTATTTCTGTAACGACAGGTCAGATATCTTACCCACCGATATATTATATACCTAAAGGGTAGTGCTGCATCATGCTGACGATTTTGATAAATCGCTTCACCCATAGTGACCTAGGTATTAACTTATGCAATCTAAAATAAGGCACCAAACGCACAGCTATTAACCTTTTTATGTTTGTTTGGTTGTTGCACTACATGTATATGTGTATTGGGGGAACGTTTTTAAGGTTTTTTTTAATAGCTGTGTGTTTGGTGTCCAGATTTTAGATTGCATAAGTGATTCTATATTTTGAATATGTTTGAACTACTCTGTAGTACACACTAGTGAGATATGAAACAATTCTAATTGCATATTGGCTACTGGGGGTGGACATGCCCTTTAATTGCTAAAGGTAGTATAGTATCAAACATGCAACCTGCAATCTTCTAAGTCACATCTGTTTTAAAGGGACATTAAAGTGAAAAAAATTACTTGCCTTATCCTTGCTAATTTTTAGTGCGGCAAAGAACTTGATCCCATTTTGCTCTCAGTGCTTTTGCCACTAAATTCCTCATGTCCTGTCCTGTGCATTTCTCTCTCTCTATGGCCATCCCCCCCAAAATCTGGGGCACAGCTAGATTGGGGAGCTTTTGCAGTGGAGATGATATGTGCCTCCAAACGGCCAATGGCATTCACTAGTGGTTTTGTATTAAAGTGAAAGTAAAACTGCTTTGCTATTGAAGGTAAGCAGCACTGGCAGCTGTAATCACTGCTTGACTTAAATATGATTTTGTTTTAGCTGTAAGAGTTTAAAGGGGAGGTGTGTGTGTGTGAGTGAGTGTGTGTGTGTGTATGTGGATGGGACACTTGGGAATTGATTTCTTGGGTACAGCACTACATTGAAACTCAGTAACACAGACAGCCAATCAGCAGCTAACTGCAGGATTGAGTGTAAGCTGCAGGCACAGAAAAAGCAATTGTAAATTCAACAGCTTATTCTTTTCATTATCTTAATGCTAAATCAATCAGACCATGCAAAGACTGATATTTTTCCTATAGTGTGCTAGGGGAGGGTCTAGAAGTGAGAGATTGACAGTTCTTTACTGACGACTAGCTGTGCACCGCCCCTTTAAAAAGTAAAACCCCAGAGCTGAAAAACAAGGGATAGTAAAGTCAGAGTAGGGGGGGGGGGAAGCAGACATAGGATGCACCATTAAAATAAATCAGTTTCTCAAATTTCTGAGTAATCAACTATTTTTTCTTTTGTTGTAAATTCTAGGTACATCAACAATTTTACCACCCTTCTTGCCCCCCCAAAAGCAGCTAATTGCAGAATACCTCTCTCTATTCCTGGGTAAATCACCCAGAACATGTGTGACAAACTATAGGAGGAGGCAGTAACAACAGACTCCCTGTACTGAAAGAATCTGCAAGTCAAGGAAAATATTCAATACTTTCAAACAATATTTAAACGATTATGCTATAGCCAACGACATTCATATTTTTAGGTTGATCAAACTAAGAGTATAAGTGCCTAATCCTAGCATCAGTTAAAAAAGGAATCAGCTCACTGAACATGAAAAATTATATTCAAAACCTTGTCTGTATAGTATGACAGATTAATTGTGATCAGGGTTGTATGTTTTGAAAAAGTTTGGAGCTTTGCTGTCATGTTTTTTTTCAGCTTCCTGAGTAAGGTATTTTTAAGCTTTCTTTTGGCTGGCTTACATGAAAACATGAAATTCATTCACACAACGGCTGTCCAAAGGAGATGGAGCATGAAGGATTTGTTTTAAATTGTCCCTCGTTGAGGAACCGTATGATCAGCTGAAAGAATAGTCCTTGTATCACGATATTAAAAAGAAGATACAGAGTTTGTTGAAATGTGAAATAATGCAATGCAGAATATGAAATATGATGAGGAAAGATAGAAAGGTGAAATATGCTATATACTATAAGCAATTCATTAATAAATATTTGAATGCTCTGGTTTTCCATTCCTGCTTTGAGACTTCGTAATTCACTATGGAATACAGTAATTTTCTATGAGGTAACAGACAAGAACACTAAATTATTAACCTCCATTTGCATCAATTAATCTACTATATGAAGGTTAAAAAAAGGATGATGTAAACAACATTTACTTACCTACAGAAAATATGACATGCATAACAAGGAAATGTTATTGCATAGTGCATTTATTTCATGATAAACCCATAGTAAGTCCTCTAATCATAACAAAAAGCTGGTTATTCATTAAAAATGTAACTAAGATGCAAGTGAAGGGTAACAAGTGAATAAAGAGGGTGGTGGGAGAACATTGTGAGATAGAGAAATGGGTGAGAAAAAAAGGAAAGATACAATGTTCAAATAATCTCAATCCAATATTCCTGGTCAACCCCAGCACCCAAGTCCAACACTGATAGCCATTGTCTTCTATGGACATTGAAAATATCAGGGTCACATAGTATAATATTTAACAAACCATAATATTAGCAGAAATGAGCAGATAATTGGTTTGGCAATCAATTTTCAAAACAAATCTTATATATAGAATCACATTTATAATTTAGTGCTGGTGTTTTGGAATAAAAAGGAAGAAAAGGTTTTAGCTTGGAATACTACAATTCGGAGTCTTTTAATACTACCCATGTATGTATCCAGTATTTTACATTTGTAGCTATATCAGTTTATGGTCTGTGGATTTATTTATTTTTTATTTATTATTATATGATTTAAATGCAGAAAATTCTTAGCGGTGCACTTTAAATAAGGAATTCTTACATCTCTGAAGAACTGTCTTGTTTGATTAGAAATTGTTCACAATATGTCTCCCTCTGGTTAATTTTTATACAGTTTGATTCACTGAAAGTGACTCAGTTATTTAATGTCACTTGCATGAAGTGTGACTATGTGCACAATACGAAAGTATTGAGAAGTAAATTTAGTTTGAAAGTGAAATACTAGCATTTATTAATAAAGATACATGTTCCCATTCTGTCTCATCGAACAGTCCCTCCCTCTCTGCCAAAGGCAAAATAAAATATGCATACATTTTTAGTCAAAAGTGAGGAAATAGTTACATGGTATTGAAGTTAGACAAAAATTATCTATTTCATCTAGCTAAAAAAAATACAAAAAAAAGTACGATCTTTCTTGTGTTTATTGTTATTAAGAAATATAGGAGGAGGACTTCTATGTATGGTTCAGGTCATTCACTAATTGTTTTTATAGTGTGTAATCAGGCTTTGGTCTTTCTTGATTGTACTTTTATAATGACAATCAGTGGTAAGTGATAACAAAAACCCTATAGGAAGCTACATTGCAAGTTTTCTGTTAGTCATTTTCTCTCATGAAAGTGTCCTAGTCCATAGAACAAACATTTCGATGGTTTACTTTTCAGACACATTGCTTCTGCAATTACTGGCAGTATTCTATTCCCACAACAGTTTTAAATCCTATGTAAGTCTTTTCTTGTTGACTTTGTAGAGAGCTTTCTGTAACTCAACAAACTCCTGGGAATACAGGAATATAAAGTGGTAAAAATTGTTGAAAAAATTGCTCTACTGTACAAATGTTTGGAAGTATTAATAATGCTGTTCAGAGGAGAATGAATAATTAATAATTGATTATGCAGTTTTGATTATGCAGTTTTCAATGACCTTAGAGTACATGAGTTTGGTGTGCAATGAGTTTAAATATTCACATAAAGCACTTTTTATTTAAAGAAAAATCTACTCATGCATTTTGGCTCCTCCCACAGTCATTGTCATTGACACCTCTGCATATCAGACATTGAATAACATAGTTAATGAAAGAAGGGGGAAGAGCTTGAAAATGGTCAGTTATTGCATGAGTGAAATTCTTCTTTAACTTTTAATACAAGTGAAAAGGATTAATAACTGATGAAAAGTAGATGTTCTAACAAGTGTGTAAATTAGTAAAAAGGATTTATTTGGAACCTTAATTTAGTTACGTGAGACCAATTCTCTACCACAGTAATTTATGGGGCGTAAAGAATTCAGTTATTTACTTGACTCATATGTGCGTGATTGGATATGGTGAATTTATTTTGTAAAATGTGGTAACAAAACTAGGAAAGCATGCACATTAATTGTAGGTGCCACATGCCTGTAACCAAAAAGCTAATGCAGAGAAAAGTTTGTTGAAGTACACATGTATTTAGAGTCAGGGCTAAAACTAATTAGTGTTTGTTTGCTGTAACCAAACAACAAGCAAGAACCAGACACCACACCAGAGGTCAGTGGTCCATTCAGTACAAGGCACAGAGCAAGATAACTGGAGTCCGAAGCAGGGAAAAGGCAAGGTGCAGGGGCAAACACAAATGCAGGAGGATCTTTAGGGGGATTACAGGCGATGAAAAATGAGATGTTTATGCAATTTTTTCAGACAGCCCTCCTGCACGCATCAATTATATAGAATATGCATGCAACATTCCCCTTAATAAGGTGCACACTTTAGAGGATAATTGCACACATCTTTGGTAAGACCAATTTCTTTCATACCCCCCACTCGCAGCTCTGCACCATGTTTTTATAAGTTACCATTTAAAAGGGTAATGTTGATTTTTGTGTTTAATAGGTACACCGTGAAATATGTATTGAGCGGTTCTAAGATCCGGTTCATTTCATATCTTCTGATTCCTACCCTCCATATTACTATTAAATAGTTCTGCAGTTCTACACCATGACTCCACCAAGTGTATTATTAAAGGGGTACTTTTGGAGGCATGCATACTTGTTCTATAAATATATGCAGGAGGAGGGCTTGTGTGGGAGGTTTTGGATAAATAAAACACACCCTTGCTACCCTTCAACCTGGGTTATCTGATCACATTTTAGTTTATTATACTGCACCTGCAGCTGTGCACCGTATATTTTTAAGCATACCTTACAAAGGAATTACTCTTACAATAGTACTAGTGTGTGTGAGGTTTTCATTCATCCAGGTCATGGTATATTGTTGTATTAAGTTAGATCAACTGGACTTAAAGTTTAGTTCTTTAAGACCTTTCGCTAGTCATCCAGCTGGCTTCTCAATTCAGAATGGAATCATTCTAAATTGAGAAAGCCAGTCGGATGACTAGTGAAACGTCTTCAAGAACTAAACTTTATGTCAAGCTGATCTAACTGAATACAACAGACAATAGTACTAGTGTTTTCACTTTTGCCTAAAACATGTATGAAATGCAGTGCAGATAAAATACATGATATAGGCTGACCTGAAATCAATGCAGCTTTCAACACTCTTCTATATATACTGATATTGCAGCAAAACACATTCTTTATAAATGGTACAAGGTGCAGAAATAAACACCTAAAAGGACACACATATGTTTACTAATATAAGGGGTTAAAAGATATTTGTTCACAAGTACTATACAAAAGTAAAATTCCTTGATTATAATAAAAACAACTCTAAAAACATTTAAAAGTACCAAAAAAAGGGAAACCAGCAGCAGGGACAGATAACTCTACCAGTTTAAAACCATATAAATACAAACAAGAAATACATAGTAGTAGAATAAAGTGAAAAGCCCCTAAGTAAGAGCTAAGTAGACTATCAGCAGCATATGAACTAGAACCAAAAGTGACAGGTAAAACAATACCGTAGTTTGGGTAATGGTCCAGTGCTCACGAATACATAAAGTTAGGCTTTCGTCTATGGAGACTTAATCATGGGGCATTTGGCTCAATGATTAAGTCTCCATAGACGAAACACGTCTTGGTGGGCTACTTTTGGGGATTGCAGCAGCAGGAGAAACCCTAACTTTTGTATCCGGTGAGCACGGACCATTACCCCTAAACTACGATATTGTTTACCTCTCACTTTTGGTTCTAATTCATGTGCTGCTGAGGTTATAGGTCACTTTAGCTCTTACTTAGGGGCTTTTACTTATTCTACTACTATATATTTCTTGTTTGCATTTATATGGCTTTAAACCGGTAGGAGCTCTAGACCATGCTGCTGGTTTCCATATTTTGGTACGTTTAAATGTTTTAGAGTTGTTTCCATTAAAATAAAGGAATTTTACTTTTGTAATAGTGTGCACCAGACTCTTTCTCGTTCTAGTATAATAGCTATTCTTTATCCTAGTTGCACATAGCCTAATTAGGTAATATTACTTTAGCTGGTGTCCTGCAAATGTTGGATTAGTATACAGATATCTTGTATGCATAGGACACTAATTTTAAAACTAATGCTACCCAAGATACACTCATAAAAATATCTTCATATTCCCAAGCAACCTATATGAGTTAGGAGTTATGATGGCTATAAAAAATGCATTAACATTAACTCTTATTAAAACTATTTTAAACCCAGCTGCAAGATTATATTTTTCAAAAGTATAATTATATTAAAATATATTTTGCATTAGTCAATTTATGCAACCAATAAATACCAAAACAGATTTATAACCAAAGTAATGGGGGGGAAATGTCCTAATTGTTTCAGGTGATTTTAACATTAGATCATCACTTCTAATAAAAAAGGAGCACTTGCAGAGGAAAAATCATTTTTTAAACAAAGATCTGTTTGGTGCATGGTGGTGCTTAAAAACACTTGAAAAAGATTACACATTTCTAGAAAAGGGGAATATGTTTCAAGATTGTCATATCAACATCTTGGTCAAGGACAGGGATTGGTTCAAAAGAGGTGTCAAGAAGGCTATTTTGTCAAAATAAAGAAACTAAGCCTGTGAGAGTGAGGTTCAACACCATTTGTAATGGACAATGTTGTTTTGATGCCTTACCCTGAGCAGTTTTAGTCTTAGCTAAAGGCAATCAACACCTTGTTTTCAGGAGGTCCTGACTCCATGCTGTTATATGCTTATTGGGACACATACCAGTGTATCCATTGCCAACATTTTCTTGTACAAATATTTTGAATTGAGAAGGCCACTTGCATGACTGCAAAATGTCTTCAAGATCTAAACAGATGTATACTAGAATCATTTAATGTATACATGATTTTTTACAAAAGATTTTGAAAATAGAGACTGGGTATTCCATGGTCTATTCATCTCAAAAACATGGAGGTTAAAGCATTATATATTATTACAAAAATATACTAATTATTACAACATATCAACAATACAGTATTTTCAGTTTAACATTAATACGTGGACTTACAAACACAACTCTTTGGAGCGTGCATAAATCATACATCATGGGCACAAAACATCTAGTGCACAAACAATTCTAATTCAAATATAGAACCGCACCAACTATTATTTCTGTAACGACAGGTCGATATCTTACCACACGATATATTATATACCTAAAGGGTAGTGCTGCATCATGTGACGATTTTGATAAATCGCTTCACCCATAGTGACTAGGTATTAACTTATGCAATCTAAAATAAGGCACCAAACGCACAGCTATTAACCTTTTTATGTTTGTTTGGTTGTTGCACTACATGTATATGTGTATTGGGGGAACGTTTTTAAGGTTTTTTTTAATAGCTGTGTGTTTGGTGCCAGATTTAGATTGCATAAGTGATTCTATATTTTGAATATGTTTGAACTACTTGAGTACACACTAGTGAGATATGAAACAATTCTAATTGCATATTGGCTACCTCCATAAGATAGCTGCTACAAACAGCCGGCTAAACCCTGGATAAATAATAAAAGCAATTAGCCGCAACCTTATGGAAGTAGCCAATATGCAATTAGAATTATTTGTGCACTAGAATTCTATTTTTTGTATGTATTATATTTTTGGTCTCTAGTTGCACTTTAATATGGATGTACAACAGCCCAATTTCTATATATTGTGTGTTACATTGCAGGTTTAACCAGGCCTTCTGGGAAATTGTACTCCACCCAGAGTTAGGTCATGTGCTCGTTTGAGCAAAGTAATTTAATATAGAGAATCAGCTTCGAGCATCCAGGCCACACAGGAGAAGCCGTCAGCTCATGCAGCCAAAAAGGCAAGTACCAGTAGGTTAGGACCAGTTAAAGAAAGCAACCTTGACGTGGTGACTGGGCTTAAAATAATTTGGCCAACTTATTAAACTATTTGTTTTTATTTATCCAGGGTTAAGCAGGATGTTTGTAGCAGCAACCTTATGGAAGTAGCCAATATGCAATTAGAATTAATTGTGCACTAGAATTCTATTTTTTGTATGTATTATATTTTTGGTCTGTAGTTGTACTTTAATATGGATGTACAACATCCCAATTTTCTATATATTGTGCATTGCTATACAACTTGCTGTAAAGGAGAAATTCTCGCACCCTAAATAAAGGGAAGATTATATACAAAAAACTAACTTGACTGAATATATTTACAAACAATTCTAAATACATAAAGATCTCCTTGAAATGTATAAAAATCTTAAGCTAAAACTTCATCTACTGCTCTTTAGCAAAGCTTTACAGAGAACAATATGTTGTTTGTTTCTGTTCTCAAGCCAACAATGCCATTACACAATTAGCCAACTAACTTAAAATCCTAAAGTCCTAAATGTACAATAGTGAATGGCTTTTTATAATTCTATAATGAATTATAAAATCTATCAAAAAATAAACATATCAACCTTCAACAACTGATTTAAAAAATTTTCTTAAATAATTACATTTTTTCCAAATTAGACCAAGACGCATATACAAACCCCCATAGTATTACAAAATTGCGATTCCATGAGTTATTTGAAAAGTATTTTCATGTGTACAATACAATGTGGTACCAAAATACCGATATCGCAAAATAGCCATCCCACGCCTTTCGAAATATGCCCATTGTACTAAATAAGCCTATTTCCATGTAAAAAAACTTTAAAGAGTATGTATACTGGAAAAAAAAATTTTTAGAATGCCCATTAGTGCAAACTATAATGTATCCTAACTATCACTGTATCTTTGTTTTTTTGTTCTGCCTCCTATTTCTTTAGATATCCAGTCTGAAACATCTTACATTTCAGCTGTCAATTTGCTGTCGCTGGAATAATTTGACAGTTGGTGTGCTGTATGCTGTATGCAGTTTTGGCAGTTATGTTGAAAAATAGTCAATGCATGCAGAAACACACACCTCAAAGTAAGTGCTACTTACACATATTTATTTATAGATAAAGATGATGCAAATTAATTTTTACAATGAACATACACTTTAAGAGCAATTTACACAGTAAAATGTAATAAATCTCCAAGACCTGATCAAATAATAACTCATAACAAACATTTTTAAGGTGTACTGTATTAATCCCATATCTGACAAATTTATTTTATTAATCAGTAATTCAACAATTTATGGTTTATTCCCAAGAGAAATGTGCAGTAATACCTAAAGCTAACAAAGCAACCAACTATAATCCAATTTTATTGTTTAAGGGGAAATACAACTTTACACTGAGTTTACTGACCTATATTTGAGTAGTTTCATAGCGACAATATATCCATTTGAAGTTTAGGCAGTTTAACTGTTTAACAAAAGTAAAATAGTTGGGGACCTTAATTTTTTAGCTAGACAAATGCTCGATAGCTCTGATTTTCCCGTGCTGCTTAGTGCCTTAGGGACTGTGAAAGATTTGCAATCCCATATAAACATTTGCAATTTTTATAATGCATGCTGCATTTGTTACTTTAGTTGTAATTGGCCAATTGAATTACACCTGAAAGGTAGCTGCACAGACTGCAGTTGTTGTTGTTTTCTTTTTCTCTTTTTTTCTTTTTTTGGGAGAAAAACATTTTGAAAGGGAAATATGTTATAAAAAGGTTTTTTACTTCAACAAATGACTGGTGTTGGTTCATTTGGTCAGTTTCAAAAGTGTCCAGATATACATGCATAATCTATTAACGTAATGTTAATTAAAACCTCAACCCTAAATGCATAAATGCATACCCTCCATCTTAACCACTTTAAGCCTTTCCGTGCCACAGAAAATCTATATATACGAACAATGAAGTGCACTCACAGGTCTTCTTTAGGGATGGACTAGAACTTGAACCTGAGTTCGAGCTGAACTTTATGGGTTCGGACGAACTCGAACTAGTTGGGGTTCGAATTAGTTAGATTTTGCAGACTCGCGGGACTATTTTTGAAAATCCTCAAACATTCGAGAATGTTCGAGGTTTTTTGAACGTTCGCCATGCCTCGAATGGCCGCTTCTGAAAACCCTCGAATGCCCGGAGATTCACGAAAACGCCGCTTGCGGATTGCCGAATGGCCAATAATCCCACGGCTGGATGTTCAGGGGTTCCTCAGCTCAAAACCGGGACCCCCTCCTGGGTCCTTACAAGGACCATTGTGGCCCTGTTAAGGGCCCTTTAGGGCTTAAGGGGTCCCACAGCTCGAACCAGGACCCCCTCCCCAGCACTTATAAGTGCCTTTGCGGCCCTTGGAAGGGCCCTACCCTTGCAGATCAAGACGCTGGTAACATCATTGAGGCCGCAGGGGTACTTTTCGGGGTTGGTGGCCTCAGTGGAGCTGGTGTCACCAGATGGAAGATAGAAGATTTCCTTTAAGTTTGTTATCCACCAAAACTCCAAGATCCCTTTCCAACAGGGATTCACTTAACACAGAGCCATTTATAGTATAAGCAGCACAAGGATTTTTAAGTCAAAAATGCATCACCTTACATTTATCAACATTGAATCTCATCTGCCATTTAGCAGCCCAATGTGTCAATCTATCTAGATCCCCCTGCAACGATTGCACATCCTCTGAAGTTTTTAATGGTCGACAAAGCTTTGTGTCGTCAGCAAACACAGAAACCTTGCTGACAATACCCACTTCCAAATCATTAATAAATAGATTAAATAGAAGCAGCCCCAACACAGAACCCTGTGGCACCCCACTTAAAGACCCATTAACAACTACTCTCTGCATCCTATTCAATTTTCTATCCATGTACAAATGTGACTCCCCAGACCAACAGACCTTAGCTTATACATTAGTCGCCTATGGGGGACTGTATCAAAAGCCTGTATGCAAAATCCAAGTAAATTACATCTACTGCTATGCCAGAGTCTAAATTTCTACTTACTTCCTCATAAAATCCAAGCAAGTTAGTTTGACAAGATCTATTCCTCATAAATTAATGCTGGTTACTACTTATAATGTCAGTCCTTGAAACATACTCTAGAACATGTTCCTTTATTAAACTTTCCAGTATCTTCCCCACCACTGAAGTTAAACTTACAGGCCTGTAATTACCCGGCTCTGAACGACTACCCTTTTTGAATATTGGAATAACATCAGCCTTTTTCCAATCCAGAGGCACACCTCCAGACATGAGGGAATCTGCCAAAATAAGAAACAATGAAAAAGATAAAACTGAACTTATTATCCGAGGATGCATTTTATCCGGTCCAGGAGATTTATTAATATTAACCTTATTTAGTTTTTTCTGTAACATATCCTCAGTTAACCAAAGTGCACTTGAATCTTTTATACCATTATTGCTACTATACTCTATGATATCTGTACTTGGATCTTCTATAGTGTATACAGAGGGAAAAAAAATATTCAAGACATTTGCTTTATCGCCATCCTCCATAATTAACTTATTCCCATTAATTAATGGTGCCACATTCTCAGTCCTCATCTTCTTACTATTAATATACCGTATATACTTGAGTATAAACCGAGTCTGAAAATCTTACCTCGGTTTATACTCGAGTCAATCTTTCTCCTACCTTTTCCTGCGGCCGCGCGATCCGCATCTTCAGTACGCTTCCGGATGACGTCACTACCCGGCGCCTCTCACTTTGCGACGCCGAGTAGTGACATCATCCTGAAGCGCAGAGGATGTGGAGCGAGGAGCGAGCGGCCGCCGGACAAGGTAGGAGAATACCACAGGGACACCAGGGAAGCACAGAATAAGCTGTTAGTGATCCTCAGCAGATAATAGTTTACAAGCTCCCCACACCAGGGGACACAGAGAATTGGCTGAAACGAGTTGAGCCAATACTTAGAAATAAGAGTAAAACCTTCTTTATTTGTGCATACTATATGCACAAATAAAGGAGGATTTACCCCTATTTGCAAGTATTTGCCACTTAAGATGTTTGAAAACTACAACTCCCAGCAATAAGGCATCTTAAGTGGCAAATACTAGTAGGGGTTACACCCTCGGTTTATACTCGAGTCAGTCTATTTTTTCCCCCTTTTTAGGTAAAACTAGGCACCTCGGTTTATACTCAGGACAGTTTACACTCAAGTATATACAGTACTTAAAAAAAATGTAGGCTTAGTGATGCTCTGTTCAGCTATCCTAATTTCATTATTAATTTTAGCTAGTTTGATTGCTTTCTTACACTCCTTGTTACAGTTTTTATAATCCCTAAAGGACCTTTCTGTTCCCTCTGACTTAAAGGATGCCTTGTTCACCCTTTACATTTGCCTCTTTACATCAGAATTCAGCCACATGGGCGCGGATTTATTTTTTTTTACATTTATTTCCCAAGGGTATAAATTTAGATGTGAACTGGCTTAAATTCCCTTTAAACACAGTCCTCTTCTGTTCAGTATCTTTACCTGATAATACGTTATCCCATTTGACATTCTGAAGAGCTACTTTTAACCTGGGAAAATTTGCCTTCCCGAAATTAAGTCTTTGTTAACCCAACGCACTTTTCCTTTCGATAACATAATCCAAATGACATTATTTCATGGTCACTATTCCCCAAGCCTCCAGTTACCTTTATATCTATAATGCACTCCACGATGTTAGATATTACCAGATCCAACAGAGCTCCTTTTCTAGTAGGAACTTCAACCACTTGTGAGAGAAAATTATCCTGCAGCAAATTCAGGAACTCATTGCCTTTTTCTGTGATGGCAGTTCCACTACACCAATCAATGTCAGGGTAATTAAAGTCCCCCATAATGAGCACACTCCCCAAACTTGCAGCCCTTGCCAACTGCATATAAAACGGACTCACCTTTCTGATAGCATTTGGCGGCTTATAGCAGCTACCAAATGATGCTATTTTGTCATACAAATAAGCAGAATTCTGGGCACAGTCCATAGAAGATCGTGATTTTAGTAGATTTTGTATACCTACACATTTAGTCATCTCTTCATTATAAACTGTTTTTCGATTTTTCAAATGAAACACCCCCAAATCTCAAAAATCTCCCCCATAAAAAAATTTTGGAAAGTGCACACCTTCAGCTAATAAATGGTGCCATTTTGTCATACATACAAGCAGAATATTGAATGCAGTCCTTCATAGAATATCATGGGCCTCACTTAACCAGAGACACATTTTATGGTTTTACAAGATAAACAAATGGAAAGCATGATTCAGAGTTAGAAAATCATACCTAAACTTCAATGACAAGTAAAAATACAGACAGAATATTAATCTTTCAAGTGTTTCAAATCAAATGGTATGGTACATGCATGGGTGTACACTGAGACATGGCCACCAACTAGCCCTGAAGGAACAAATGCATAGTTTTGCATTTTGAACACCTTTCAGATTTTTCAAACTAAATTACCCCCAATCTCGAAAATACCAACCACAAACTATATATTTTTGTGAAGTACACTCCCAAATGGTGCATTTATTTCACAAATACAAGCAGAATACTAGATGCAGTCCTTTATAGAATGCCATTGTTTTTACCAGATTTTCTGAAATAACAATGAAAAGCATGATTCAGATTTAGTGAATGATACCTAAACTGCAATGAAACGTAAAAATACCAACTAAATACTGTACTCATCCTAAGTGTTCTGAATCCAATGTTATGCTACATGCATTTGTGTACACCAAGACAGAGCCATTAACAAGCCCTGAAATGAACCAATGCATAAGTGCAATTACACATTCATTTACAACAGCTTTCAGTTTTTCAAACTAAACACCCCTCAATCTCGAAAATACTACCCATAAACTTATATTTCAGGAATGCACATACCTTCAGCTACCCAATGGAGCCTTCTGTCAAACATATGAGCTGAATTCTGGAAGCAGCCCTTCATAGAATGTCATGGTTTTAACATTTTCTTTTTTGTAAGAAATTAAAAGCATGAATTAAAACCCCTTTGACATGTAAACAAACCCCCACTAAATATCAATCTCCTAAATGTACTGAATGAAATGGTAAGCTACATGCATGGGTGAGCAAACAAACTCAAAAGAGTAATGCATCGATTTGAGCATACACTTCAAGCTAAAATCCCCTTTTTTTCCCCTGAACAAACAATTTACATAGATACTTCCAGCTATTTAGCACTACGGTCAAAACCCCAAATCCACATTTTGATATTGTTCTCTGACAATGACAGGGGGTAATTTTTCCACTGAATTACAAACCTCAAAAATTTGATTTGGCCTCTTTTGTATTGGTACCTGCACAAAATTCCTTGCATGGGTAATTGAAACTTAGTTTCCCTTGAAATCAGTGGACTACTAATCAAACTTTACTTTGACCATTCCGCTGGGAAATTTACGCAACTTGGAGAACAAAGGTTTTGGGGCATATTTATAAAGGTTCGTTAACTTTTCGTGGCCGTTTTCGCGGACATTAACGCATAAATCGCGTTTAACGCGATTTATAAATGTCCGAAAATGGCCGCGAAAATTTAACGAAGCGTTAATACTTCGCGGCGATACTTACCTGTTACCGCTGCTTCTGGTTTCGCTCTGCTAGTATCGGCTGTTTTACTTCACCACCTTCAAGGTGGCGAAGTCAGCCGATACTAGCCTCCCGCGGCGGGGATGGGCAGGCAACCCGCGGCAGGTGGTCGCACCTGCCCCGGGAGACACGCCCACCCCGCCCACAACCCGCCGCCGCTTCCCAGCAGCCCCTCCCAACCCGTTCCCGCTCGCGGCAATCTCGGAACGGGAGGATAGAAGGGGCTGCCGGGAAGGGGCCGCAGCAGGTGTGCGCGACCACCCGCCGCACACCCCCTCCCGGCAACCCTCCAAGCCCCCCGCCCCGGCCGCTCCCGGGGGGGGGAGGGAGGGCCGCGGGAGGGGTGGAGGGCAGGGCCTTTTGGGTTGGGGGTCCCGCAGCTCGAACCAGGACCCCCCCTCCCTGGCCCTATCAGGGCTTTTGCGGCACTTACAAGTGCCCTTGCAGCTCTAACAAGAGCCCTTTGGGGCTTAGGGGTCCCGCAGCTCAAAACAGGACCCCCTCCCGGCCCTTATAGGCCCTTGCGGCACTGACAAGTGCCTGGCGGGGGTCCCGCAGCTCGAACAGGGACCCCCAGTGTGCGGCTCTTAAAAGAGCCCTTGGGCGACGTCTTCGGCTGGCGACACCAACCCCACTCAGGTCGCCGATGCAGGCAGACCCACTGCGGCGACAGTGAGCCCGTGGCACCGCCGGCCTCAGCGAGCGAGCCGATGTTGCCAGCCGTTCTTTCTTCTTTCTCAGCCATCTACGCGGGCATCTGAGTTCCGCGGCAGAAAGCTCCTCTTTATATAGGTTTGCAGAAATCCATAATCCGTTTCTGATTGGTCAATTTTTTAATACTTGCTTTACATGCTTTACATTAACCAATCCGATTTCTGGAAAGTTCTGAAATCTGATTGGTTAATGTAAAGCAACATCTGGCGGCCGCAGTGAGCCTGCCTGGCATCGGCGACCTGAGTGGGGTTGGTGTCGCCAGCCCGAAGACGTCGCGTCAGATCAAGACGCCGGCAACATCGGCCTTGTTGAGGTCGCCGGCGCCCGCCGGGGGTACCCCTGGCGGCCACAGGGGTACCTCTCGGGGGTCGGCGGCCTCGGCGGAGCTGGTGTCGCCGGGACTGGAAGAAAGAAGATGCCGCCCAAGGGCTCTTTTAAGAGCCGCACTGGGGGTCCCGGTTCGAGCTGCGGGACCCCCGCCAAAGGCACTTGTCAGTGCCGCAAGGGCCCTTACAAGGGCCGGGGAGGGGGGGTCCCGGTTCGAGCTGCGGGACCCCCTAAGCCCCAAAAGGCCCTTCTCAGGGCCCCGCTGGAGGGTGCCTCCACCCCTCCCAGCGGCTCCCTCCCTTCCCCTCCCCGGGAGCGGCCGGGGCGGGGGGCTTGGAGGGGTTGCCGGGGAGGGGGTGCGCGGCGGGTGGTCGCGACCACCTGGGAAGCCACGGGGGGTGTGGGCGGGGTTGGCTCTCTTAGGAGAGGCGTCGGGAAGGGATTTTAAGTCCCTTCGCGGCGATACTATACAGTATCGCCGCGAAGGGGCTTAAAATTACCGCAGCACATCGCGGCCGCGATACACATCGCGGGAATGGTGCTCGCCGTTATAAATACGGCGATAGCGCTATTTTCGCGGCCGCGATGTGCGGCGGTAATTTTTTGGCGCTATTTTCGTTGCTTTATAAATATACCCCTTTGTCACTGATTGTAGTTTGGGGGTAAAGGGGGAGACATGTGTGTGTTTAATTTTTAACATTTTTTACCATTCCCAAGGAAGATCACTAGATCATCTTTGCGAATGATAATGAACTTGTAATATGTTTTTCATGTTTAAATTGGATTGCAAAAATCCCTTTCCAGTAAACATTTTCCAGGAAGAAATTTTTTTATTCATTGGCAAAGATTAATAATTTGGTTATCAGAACTGATACCAAGTATTGAATGCTGCTTCTATTTTTTTTGTAAGTCTTTTCTAACTAGCAAAATTCACTCACAAATACTTTTGCAAGCAGGCAGACAGTGCCAGCTTACTATAGCTCAGTAGTAAACTACTATTACTACTGCACTAGACCACCAGGGAAGATGTGGCGCAGGCAGCACAAAGCCCACTCTAACACATTTTTATTTTGGTTTAGCACTTATTTCCCCATTAGCGCAGGATATTGCATCTCCCTGCATGTGTCTTCACTGTCACTCTGAGTAGAGAGTGATTATGTACAAAGCCCTATTTGTAAACACACGGTATCGCAATTTAGCAATACCGCGCATTATCGATAATGTACAACTGGGGCTGTAAATGTACGGCCGTGGTCGTACATTTATACTGAGCATTCGTTAATTAACAAATGTTCTGTCATAGAATACCATGCGGTAGTAAACTACCGCAATGGTATTCTATGGGGACTGTAAATCTACAATTGCGTTATCGATTTAATTAACAATAATGAACATAAATATTAGTGATTGCTGAACCGATCATAAACTAACGATCAGTTTAACGCCTTTATAAATTGGGCCCTATGTTCTGTGTTTTGCCCAAGTTGTTTTTTCACTATAGTTTCCCTTTAAATACAGAACAAGACAGGGATGTCCCCTTTCCCGTTTGGGTTTTGCTCTAACTACTTCCAGTAGCAATTAGAAACTGTCACAAATAACAGGACAGCAATAAGAATTATGATCACAAATTTAGACTTTTTGGTAATGATAAAATTTTTATTTAATTCAATCAGAAAAAGCATTACAATTATCATACCACACACTGCAACAAATTGTATTTTTTTTTATTTTATGGTACATATCAGCAAATCATTGAACTTGCTGATTAAATTAAAAATTCCCCACAACAAATCCTAAAAGAACAATCTCTATTTAAACAGGGACAAAAATCCCCTTTTATATTTATTTCTTTGGACTTATTATATTACAATAACCAATTATGAGAGAAATGCAATTTAATCTAAATAGATGGACCATACTTGAAAGCTTATTGCTAAGAAATATAGCAAAATCAAAATGTTGGTTATGCCAAAATGACTATACTTGTTTAGATCCATTCATAGTAACATAATAACATAGTAACATAGTAATTGAGGTTGAATAAAGACATACATCTGTCAAGTCCAACCTACAGTATTCACCCTTTTTTTTTTCTTCTAACAGTTGATCCAGAGTAGTGATGGCCCCGTTTGCAGATCCGAACCCGGATCCGCGCCGGATTTAACTCGTTCGTGAACGGCAGATATCGCGGATGTTCCGGTTTTCGCAGAATCCACGTATTTTCGAAGAAAATGGGTCCGCTCGCGGATTTTCGAATTTTTCCAAAAATTCGTGGATCCTCGAGCAGACCGGATTTTGCGAAGTTCGGACATCTCTAATCCAGAGGAAGGCAAAAAAAAAAAAAAAAACAGCTAAAAAGGGGGGAAAAAGTTTGTTCCTGACTCCAAACGGCAATCGGAAAGTATTCCGGATCATCCAGATCTAATATGGAATTAGTACCCAATAGAAAAAAAAAAAAAAAAAAAAAAAACAAAAAAAGTTTGTTTATTTTGACTATTTTTTTTTTTTTGTTTTCATGTTTTTTTAAAAAATTTTATGAAATGCCATTACCACATCTGCTGGAAGACAGTTCCACAGTTTCACCGTTCTCACTGTAAAGAAACCTCTCCTAACCTGAAGATGAAACTCTTTCTTCCAACCTTAAAGGATGTCCACGTGTCCTCTGATATGACCTTTTCATAAACAATGCACCAGAGAGTTTATTATGGCCCATTAATATATTTGTATAAGGTTATCATATGCCCACGCAAACCTCGCTTCTCCAATGTAAACAGCCCTAGCTTGTCTAATCTGCCTGCATATTCAAGCCCCTCCATTCCCCTATTAATTTAGTTGCCCTTCTCTAAATGGCTTCATTTCCAAGATGTCCCTTTTGTATATGGGATTACAAAACTGCACCGCATATTCCAAATGAGGCCTTACCAGTGCCTTGTAAAGAGGGAAAATAATATCTTTCTCTCTTGAATCTATTTCCCTCTTTATACAAGACAACATCAACCGTTGCTACCTGGGATTGTTTGCTACAGTCTGTTATCTGCCAAAATCCCCAAATCTTTTTCCATTACAGATGCACTTAACACTGAGCTATTAATGATGTAGGTGGCACAGGGATTATTAAATCACAAATGCATCACCTTACATTTATCATCATTGAATCTTATTTGTCATTCTACTGCCCATTTTGATAATCTATCTAGGTCTGCTTGCAACACTTGCACATCATTTGAAGTTTCCAAAGCTCTGCATAGTTTAGTATCATCAGCAAACTCTGAGGCCTTGCTCTCAATGCCCCCTTCTAAGTCATTTATAAACAGATTAAAAAGAAGCGGCCACAGTACAGAATCCTGAGGCACTCCGCTTAGAAATTTAGCCCACATAGATGTAGCTCCATTTACCACCACTCTCTGTTTGTAATCCAATAACCAATTCTCTATCCATGCACAAATGTTTTCTTCAAGGCCAGTGTATACTTATGTGGCACAGTGTATACTTATGTGGCACAGCATCAAAAGCTTTTGCAAAATCCAAGTATACCACATCCACTGCTGTGCCTGAATCTAAATTCTTACTCGCTTATTCACAAAAAAACAAAATTTGTATGGCATGATCTATTTCTCATAAATCCATGCTGACTATTACTAATAAGATGAGCTCTGGAGACAAGGTCAAGGATATGATCCCATAACAAAGTTTCCATTACCTTCCCTACCACTGATGTTACGCTTACAGGTCTATAGTTACTAGGCTGTGAACGACTACCTTTTTTGAAAAGATGAGAAACAGTGGTCTAGATAGAACTGAACTAAGCTCTTTTAAAATCCGAGGATGCAATACATCCGGTCCTGGCTTTATTGATATTAACTTTGTCTAATTGTTTCCGTACCATATCCTCTGTTAGCCAATGTGAATACACCTCATTTCTACCCTGCACATTATTCCAATAAACATTTCACAATATCAAGTGATGTGGCAGAATATACACACATTTCTTGATAAAGAAAAGGAAAGTATGATAAACACAAACAAATTATCTACTAAAAATGCAGTAGTTAAGAAAAAAGTGGTATACATTATCCATCAAACAAGCTAAATATTGGTGGATTAAGGATGACGAGATACAGTATGGATAAATATAGAAAAATCAATATTAAAAACAAAGTCTTTACAATATATTCTTGCTTCACAATTTATTACCCAACCTAAAATTTTACAAAACAATTACATTACAATTACAATTACATGACAATAAGAAAATGGTAATACGAAATCCAAAATTATGATTGAATACAAAATTTAAATACAAATCGACCGTAATAGAAACTTTAAAAAAGAACTAAACTTACCGGTACATTTTTTAAAACCTAAAGTGAAAGTTTTTCTTTCCAGAACACCTGTACTTTGTAAGATTCTTCTCTAGTTAGTTGCATTTAGTACATGTGAGAAATTGATTCTGTAAATAAGAAGGTTTCCATGTTGTTATTAGTACAACCCACTGCCCATGAAGTCATCAAAGAACCATGCCACCTGACCCCAATATTCACTGTCTATGCACAGAGTGTTTTCTATACATCAATATGGAAAAAACTGAAATCCCTCTCCTGTGTCAGGGAGAGGGAGGACCTCTGTGCTGTAATGTGATTGGCTGTCAGCTTCTAGGAAGCAAGGCTGCAACTTCCTTGTTTTGATCTATTGACCACTACAGAGCGTGTATCTGTATGTAGACACTTAGCTGGGGGTTTACACAGCTAAGGTGGATTGTGGGAGCTGACCCCTAGTACTCACAAGTTATTTTCATAAATCTCCCAATGGCCACAGCAAAGGGCGAGGTGAGACACAGCTTGTTGTATGTTTGTGAATGTGCTCTATCTATAGGGACAATGTTGTCTGGAGACTTTAATTAGTATAGAAACCTAAAAGATTAAAAAATAAAGGTATAAATACATGCAACAATTTATTTCACAATAATACATCCATTTCTTGATCTGCAACATAAATATGATGTGATGTATAGAAAGCTTCTATCGGTTACTTCTGTCTTAAACCCGTGTTAACCCCTTTGTGCCAATGCACCAAGGCTTATTGCGGATTTAAGACAGAAATAATGTTGGTTGCAGCAATTCACAAAGAGTAGGTCACACAACCGCCGCAACTCATGCACCAAGCCGATAGTGGCTCTTTAAAGTTTATGTATACTGAAAAACTTTGCATCATCTTAATCAATAAATAAATACATGTAAGTAGCACTTACTCTGAGGCGTGTGTGTTACTGCATGCCTTCAATACAAAACTTGTTTTGCTCAGGTTCTGACCACTGACCTGACTATTATCCCTATACCAACTGCATAGAGCATACAGCACACAAACTGTCAAACCATTACAGCTACAGCAAAACTGCTTACAGAAATGCTAAAACTTAAGATGTTTCATACTGGATATCTAATGAAATAGGGGGCAGATCAACAAAAAAAGTTACAGTGATAGTTGGGACGGTTATAGTTTCCGAACTTCCGTACCGCGGTTTTCTCCTATTTTCGTGAATTTTCAAAAATACGAGAAAACCCGTAATTTCGAAAATACGAGGATTTCTCTTATTTCCGCAAATATGTATTTTTGAAAATTTTCGAAATTACGAGGATTCTCATATTTTCGAAAATACATATTTTCGATAATTTTCGAAATTACGTGTTTTCTCGTATCTTCGAAAATTTTCGAAAATACTTGAAACGCGTAATTTTTAAAATTTTCGAAAATACGAGAAATCTCGTAATTTTGAGGATATTTTTCATTTTAATGGGTCCGCTCGCGGATTTTCGAGTTTTCAAATTTTTCTGGAAATTCGCGGATTCTCAAGCGGACCGGATTTTGCGAAGTTCGGACATCTCTACCCTTTAGGACTGAATCAAGCAAATATATGGCATTATCGGAATGGGTTAACTACATTCAAAATGAATTGATTGCCCCATCAATATCTAACAGGGACTATTTCCTACACTATCAAATAAGTTGTACAAAAAAAATTACTCAAAATTCCAAAGCCTGTAAATTTGCATTAACTATGTGGAATCATCCTTCAAAGGGAGAATAACAATTCTTTAAACCCTAATTTTAAAACTGGAAAGACATCATCAATTAAAAATCATAATGAGATAGTATATAACATACTGATTATTATATCTAAAATTAAAAATTAAAACTTTATCAACTTTCTGTTGGAGAACCAAATAATTACAAGATACAAAAATCAATAAAGCATTATTTATCACCAGAATTAGCATTGTTAAATATAAATATTGAACATTATTCTCGTAAACATAGTACAATTATAGCTCATGTTCTTATCTGTTCTAGATTATTAATTGCTAGAGTTCTGATGATATTCCAACAATACATGATATTAAAAAAAACAAAAAACAGAAGAGGTAATGTATTTTATAGCACAAGCAAAAAAAAATTATTGACAGGAACTGCAGAAATATTTGTATGTTGGAAACCTTGTTATAACTATATATTATGTATTACTAATGATCCACAAGGACTCCAGGCTATCCAATAGTAGCAGGTAATGACTCACTGATCCGCAATAGTGCTATATTTTTGGATAAAATACTTAATCCAATTGTGTGAATTTTGGTCTTATTTAATGGATTCAACTGATTTTTTGAGAAATTGACACCTTTGAATACTTTACTTGAAAATACCTTGTTGGTGAGTATGGGTGTTGTAAGTTTGAATACTGTATATTAAAGAGGAACTGTGGTCCAAAAATGACTTTAGGTAAATTGATAGGAATTGCTCTCCTGAGAGTTTTTGCAATTTATTTCCATTGTTTATTTTGCATAGTTTTGAATATATTTAAATTTTTGTGTATGATATGGAAGCACATCACCAGGTCCCCAGCACTTCCTGCTCTGAAACCTTTCAGTCAATCTGCCCTGTGTCTCCTCCCCTTTGCAGCCCCCCTGGTCCCTCCCACTCATGGACCCCCTGGTCCCTCCAGTTGCAGGCCCCTCCTTGGCCCATCCCCTTACAGCCCCATGTGGCCCCGGCCACTTGCGAGTGCCATGGCCCCACCCACTTGTGAGTGCCGTGGCCCCACCCACTTGTGGTGCCGTGGTCCCGCCCACTCACAGGTGCCATGGCCCCACCCACTCATGGGTGCTGTGGCCTCCCACTCATGGGTGCCTAAGCCCCACCCACTCACAGGTGCTGTGGGCCACTCTGACACCCCCCTACCCCCCAAAAACTATGTGGAAACAGCCTTTTCAGGCAGAGTGAGAACTCTGCCTGAAAAGGCTGTTTTCACATAGTGAGAGAGAAGGGCTGTAAATTCCCTTACCTTCTCTGCAGCTGCAGGTCCTTCACACAGCAGAGAGGAGGAGGGACTTCCTGTCTCCCTCACACACTGAGGGAGTCTGAGGCGGCACTGTGCAGGAGAAGCCTTAGGAATGTCACATCAGCCTCCCACCCATTAACTTTCTGGTCAGTCATTTCTTTATATCTTGGGCTGTGGAGCACGTAGAGAGGTGGTTGATGGCTCATTTTAAAGGTAGGAAACTGGCCTTCCATTTAAACTCAATACAACCACAGTTCCCATTTAATTTCCCCATGTTGTAGGAACAGATACCATTAGATTAACCCTGCTCACCATAATTAGTTTAATGTTTTTTCATGGGATGGTTATGTGTTCCAATGTTGCCTGCTCATATACAAGCAATAGATAAATTAACCCCTGCACACCTTTATTTAACACAAATGTTCTTGCTGGGTGTTGCTGTATAGCCGTAGCCAGTGGCCACCATATGCTTATCAAAAATTGATTCATAGCGCACTTCCATGTGTTGCCCTATGATAAAGTGCTTTTTGTGCTAAAAACACTAAAAGGGTTATTCAATAAACGTTTAAAATGGTGATAATTTTGCCCCAACCAATCAGATGTTAGCTTTCAAATGTTAAATAAGATCTGATTAGTTGGGGCAAAATTAGCACCATTTTAAACAATAAGAACTTTTATTGAATCTCCCTGTTAGAATATTAAAAGTTAAAACATCTGGATACCACATTATTTCTACAAAAAATATCTAAAAAGTTAAATAAGATAATACAACTCATGTTATACTTAGGATGATTTATCTTATCATCGCTCAGTTAAATAACATTTAAGACCCAAGTTAATGTTAAGGGGGAACTGTGGTCCAAAAATAACTTTAGGTAAATTGAGGTAAATTGATAGGAATTGCTCCCTGGGAATTTTTGCAAGTTTATTCCATGTTTATTTTGCATAGTTTTGAAGATATTTACATTTTTGTGTGTGATATGGCAGCAGCATCACCAGGTCCCCTGCACTTCCTGCTTCCTGCTCTGAAACTGTCAGTCAATCTGCCCTGTGTCTCCTCCTCCCCTTTTCAGCCCCCCTGGTCCCTCCCACTCATGGACCCCATGGTCCCTCCAGTTGCAGGCCCCCCATGGCCAATGCCTAAGCCCCACCCACTCATGGGTGTCTAAGGCCCGCCCACTCACATGTGTCTAAGCCCCGCCCACTCACAAGTATCTACACCCCACCCACGTGTGGGTGTCTAAGTCCCACCCACTCACAGGTGCCATGGGTTACTCAGACCTCCCTTACCTTCTCTGTCAGGACTTCCCACAGCAGAGAGGATGAGGGACTTCCTGTCTCCCTCACACACTGAGGGAGTCTGAGGCTGTGCTCGCCGGCGGCACTGTGCAGGAGAAGCCTTAGGGATGTCACGTCAGCCTCCCACCCATTAACTTTCAGGTCAGTCATTTCTTTATACCTTGGGCTGTGGCGCACGTAGAGAGGTGGTTGATGGCTCATTTTAAAGGTAGGAAACTGGCCTTTCATTTAAACTTAATTTGTTTGGAGACCACAGTTCCCCTTTACGTCTTAGTGGTTGTAGCGTACCCAAGGTATATATTCAGAAAGATTCTCTTCTTAATATTATGATATTCCTATTGCCCTCTCTTTTGGGGGCTGTTAATCTTCTATTAACATGCCCCTTAGTTCATGTACATGATGCTTAACTTCTAAAAAATGGGCCGCCACTTGTGGTATATCATTTTTGTCAGGTTTCTCTTTCTCTGTTCTTTCATATGCTATTTTTGTCACTCTTGTGTTGTTGGAACATTTTTTTAAAGTTCAACCGTGATTCCGATATATACTTTGGAACATGGGCATTTTAATAAATATAAAGATCCGCTGGCTTATAACATGCAATATAGCTTAATATATACAGCCAATCATCTGACCTGCAGATGATTGGCTTCCCCCTTATGCCCATAGCTGTTAAGCTGTAGGGCTAGGGGGAAGCTATGTAGGTCACTTCGGCCAGTAGGGATCAGGAACCACACCATACTTGCCCTCCCTTTCTGCTCCCAGCTGCCACCAGGAAGCGTCCAGGAGGAGTTTGAATAGGATAAGCCTGAAGGTCCTAAAAAGGACCCAGGCAATCCCGCCACAAACGTGAACAAACCAAACAAAAAACAAAAAAGTGCACGTGAATAGTGGCAGTTAAATAAATAGTGGTGCCGAGTGCACAATTAATAAAGGGGTGAGCCAAATTAGGCCCCAGCCTTTGGCCTGGGATAAAAAATTGTTCCGCCTTAGCCGAAGCTATGGCAGGAAGTGAAGGGAGTGCTATAACACATGCCCCCAGTGCACAGTAGTGTGAAGGGAAGCCCGAGCTTTCACACACCCCTGCTTCAAGGCTTCAACCAGGCTCCATATCCACTCAAAACCAGGCGGGAGCTTGGGGAGTGTGATTGCCCAACCCCCTCTCAACCATGCACTGGCTAGAGTGGATACTTCACACATAGAGCCATGAATCTGTATCTGTATATTAAGCTATACTGCATGTTACAAGCCAGCGGTTCTGGACACATGCATAAGCTTGGGGACATAAAGGAGTACTTTGCATATCTCCACCCCTTACTCTGGGGAACATGGGAGTAAGAAATTACTTCTTGTTTCTTAGGTTTTGTGGACAATGCTATTCATATAGCATGAGACTGCAAGATGCCTTCTGTTATAAGAAGGTATTTCTCCATTTTTATGCTCAGTGGAGGGCTTTTTGCTCCTTTTAGCCCCTCTCTCCCTAAGCTTTCTAGCTGCCTTTTCTACAATAAATCTAAACAAAAGTCCATGGGCCCTATTTATAAAAGATCGGTATCGTTATCGTAAAATACCGATCGTTATCGTAAAATAACGACCGTTTTTTTACCGATAACGACCGTTATTTACCGATAACGACCAGTATTTACCGATAACGACTGTTATTTACCGATAACGAATACCGATAACGACCGGTATTTATCGATATCGCTAAATACCAGTCGTTATCGTTAAATACCGGTCGTTATCGGTAAATAACAGTCGTTATCGGTAAATAACGGTCGTTATCGGTAAAAAACAGTCGTTATCGGTAAATAACGGTCGTTATCGGTAAAAAACGATAACGATACCGATCTTTTATAAATAGGGACCCATATTACACATATAATATCCTCTTATCGTGTATTGTTTGCCACTTGGTGGGTACATTTTTTTCCAACAATTAGGGAATTACACACCCTGTTTTATTCAAGAGCTTGAATATTTGTTTCACCCATTGAATTATATAAGATATTCAATTCATTGGCCTGTATTTGTGTCCCTTTCCAAACCACAAAAATAGTGTCTTATATATACTATATATATAATATATATAATATATATTTATATATATATATATATATATATAAAATATCTATGCTTTATAGACAATGTTTTATGGTTTGGAAAGGGACACAAATACAGGCCAATGAATTTAATATCTTACTTAATTCAATGGAAATACTTTACATTTTAATTTGGTAATGTCTCACAAAGAAATTAATTATCTTGATGTACACATTTCCATCCAAAGAGCAAAAGGAGTAATTAATCAGGCTTTGACTAAATATTGACCAAATACAATCTCTGTGATAAAATCAATAATAGATCCACCTTAGTGTACAAGATGGGACAATTGTTATAGACACAGTTAATACAGGTGGATCCAGGCCATAAATATTGGAAACAAATATTCATGCTTTCTAATAAAACAGGGTTCTTCCGTTGCTGTAATTGTTTTAATCATAGGTCCTATGATTAAGGGCCGAGTTGTAGCCCGAAACGCGTCAGGCTAATCCCTGCTGGGAAGAACTTTGATCTTTTTAAAGATGTCCTGATGTTATAATAAAGAGGTGTTTTTAAGAAATTTGCTGTGAGTATAAAACATTTTGCTGCGGCAGGCAGGCTCCCAGTCCGAATTATCAATCTGTAATTCATTCTTGTAAAGTTTCTGGGAAACTAATGTAGTAGGGATGCACTTCGCAATGTACCCACACCTTCCAGGGATCCACTGGCAGGCTAGATATATAAACACATGCGTTTTCATCAACTCAGACTAGGCAATTTTAAAAGGCAGAACTTAATGCAATTAAACACCGATCTCCATTTTACAAATACATTAACACTGCAGTAAGCAAAGTGGCGATAAGCGGCAGTAATACATTTTCGCCGCCGTTTATCACTGCTTTATAAATTAATTCCAATTCTATCAAAAACAGCTGTGATATCAGCAGCAAAAAAATTAACAAACTTTTATAAATATGCTCCTAAGTATGCACAGTACACTTCTAAACATGCTTTTAAGTGCACAGCAGATAAAAGCTGCAGGCTGACTAAAAGCTGACAGCCAGTCATATTACAGAACAGAGACATTACATTTTATACCAAAAAAAGTTAGCAGTTTATTTCCTAACCAGCACTGAGGTAGAAAGAAAATAGAAATTTCATAATTAAGTTTGGGGATTTTAACTTGTAAACTTATGGGCTGAGTATTGCTAATATGAGCCCATTAGTTCACTAACCAACCAGAGCTTACACAAAGAAAACATGTACATTTAGAAACTTTCAGGGAGATTCAACAAAAGTTCTTATTGTTAAAACTTATACTGATTTTGCCCCAACCAATCAATGTTACCTTTCAAATATTAAAAAAGATGGTTGGGGCAAAATTATCACAATTTTTAATAATTATGTTAGGATCTCCTGTAGTTCCAGTTTTGATGTCACTGTCCCTATGTTCCCACTGCTGCCTTCCCAACGTCTATTTACCACCAGCAGTGGATCAGCTTCAATCAACTGGAACATTCTCTGTCATCTACACCTGCAAACTGTTTACCTATTTGAGGACACCACCGATTAACTTCCTTGCCAGATCGTCCTTTGTGTTTTGGCTCTTTGTATCATGCTCTCTAGTTCTGTTTCCTGGCATCCTGCTCTGGTCCCTGTTCCAGTGTCCTTGTATCCTGCTCTCTAGTCCTGTTTCCTGACATCCTGCTTCGGGCCCTGTTCCAGTGTCCTTGCATCCTGCTCTCTAGTTCTGTTTCCTGGCATCCAGCTTTGGTCCCTGTTCCAGTGTCCTTGTATACTGCTCTCTAGTCCTGTTTACTGGCATCCTGCTTTGGCCTCTGTTACAGAGTCCCTGTATCCTGCTCTCCAGTCTTTTTTGTTTCCTGGCATCCTGCTTTAGCCCAGTCCTGTTTTTATTATTATTCTCTTCATCCTTGCTCTTGCCTATTTGCCTGTTCCTATACTTATATATTGTTTATATTTATATAGTATTGTTTTTAGTTAGCATATTCTTTTGTGTATATAGTTAGTTAGGGTTCTGTTCTGGGGATTTGCTAGTTTATTTAGGATTTTGCATGGTCTTGTTTTGTTAATAAACAGGTTGTATCACTTACCTCTGCTGCGCTTTCATTTCTTTCCTGCTTCATGGCTGCTTTCCAGCAGCTTGCATTCAGAAAACATACCAGATAAGAACATTTAATGAATCTCCCTCTTTATCTTTTTCCAGGAACAAAATGAAAGCAAAAAAACCCACACAAAAAAACCCAGGAAATAAATTCAGCTGACTGTTTTGCATTATTCCTGGTTGACTGTAATTCATGTTGGGTAGAAAAAGAAACTGCAGCAGCTTTCAACGTCTTATCAGGCACTTTCATATTGGTGTGGAGACATCTGTATAGAAAACACTCATGTGCATAGATTGAATACTGGGGTCATGGGGAATGGCCAATATGTGCAAACTGTATTGGTTTGGAGAAATCAGTGTTTAAAATATGTGCATAGAGACAGTGGGTACTGGAGTCCTGAGAAATGGCCAATATGTGTACATGCTCACAAGCATGTGGGGTGTGAGTTGTACTGGCAACAACGCGAAAGCCTCCTTAGTTACAAAAGCTTATAACAAATATACAACAAATATGGCAATCTGCTAAAGCTGAGTGGGTCCCACACAGTCAATAATAGGAAGGAAAAGCCCTCTAATATAATACAACAATACAAATAAATAGCAGGATGAATGCCACAGAACAGGCTATTTATTATTATAGATCAATGATCTAGGAATGTACCCACAAAAAATATACAGAGCATACTGTATAAAAACCAAAATAAAGCACACATAAAATATTCAAAATGGAGAATCAATTGTCCATAAATGTCTCAGCATAAAAGCACCCAAAGTCCAAAGTATAGAAATAGCAGCAAAAATCTACCTGTACTTACAACCCAGCGAACACCAGCACAAGTCAATCTTGATACACAAAGATGCAAAAAAACGAAACAATACTAGTAACATTTTTTTCCCCAAAACATCCCTTGAGAATAAATAAATTACACAAGTTATATTGCAATAGACAATCTTATCTTTCAATCTTTAGTAAAGAATATCTTACAAGAAAAGTAAATAGTTTTACTGTGAAATAATATTCAAGGCATCAAACTCATTTAAACTGTATCTCCACTGTACTCTTTTTCAGGAGTCATGTCCTACTTCCCTTACCTCAATTACTCCAACAGAAGCTAACTGGGAACCCTTTAAACTTACCTTCAATCAAGTTTTTCAGCTGCTTCCTAACAGGTGCCAATTACAGCCACACCCCCTTACAATATATGTGCATACAGTATAAATGAGTGTGGATCTAGTTATGACTTGTCAGAGGAAGCAGCAGAGGAGCATGATTGGGGGGAAGTTTAAAGGCTCCTCTGCTTGCTCCTGTTGGAATAATTGAAGAATATGAGGTAAGACATTGTATGTTAATGCCCTGTAATGTTAAAGTTTTTTTTTTACTGGTAGAAGAAGAAATAAGTAAACACTGTAACATTTAAATATATTCTCTGTCAGAAGTGGCTTCTTATCATGTGCTTTAAATAACATTATCTCTTTTAACTTGTCTTAAATTTAACATTTGAACAAAGCAGAGATTGGTTTGGATGACAATGAGATACATCATTTTATATTTCAAAAGACATGACCAGTTTATAAAATTCATCACCGTGACTTTGATTAAGTGACGTTTTAGGCTCCTTCTCAGATGTCCATTTTGAATAGCTTTGCAATTAGATGTGACAAGAACAATTCTTCACAGCTGTACAGAGCTTTTTTTTCCCCTGACAGTTTTATTGAGATGACTAAGCAGGCATAGCAATCATAGACTTTAAGTAATGATACTTCATTGTTCTGATAATGTGTAATATGTATATAAAGAAAAAGTATTGCAGGAAGTTAAGCCATTATCAACATCTTGGAAGAAAGTTTACAAACAGGTTACAGTTTAATCATTGAAATGCAAAATATAGGTCATCATGGAAAATGTGAATATAAGGTTTACATTTCAGCACCTTCACCAGCAATGAATATGCTGATTCCTCTGGTAGTGAACTTTATTTTAATTTTCACATATTATGCCAAAATTATTGTACCCCAAACTCTTTCACTTGGGAATACAGCAATATACATTGTTTAAAATGTTTGTATTTTTCACAGCAATTTTTTTTTTAGAAAGTCCAATAAGAGTTTTATTTTATACAGTGTCAATTTTAGGACATCCTCATGTCTCATTTTACATTTTTCATCCTAGTGTTTAATCTTAAGGCTTGATTTCTATTTCCTCATTCTCAATTTACATTCTTTGTTTATGTATCAGAATCATTTCTAAAAGAGCTAGGAATAGTGCCTCTGTTGGATGAAACAGAATGATTCTGAAGAATAAGACTGATAAAAGAGGGATCAGATACTGTAAGATCACTTTGGTTCTGAATTATAGTATAGATAGTGATCTTATTGGGAGGTTGATCAGGAAACATCAACATATTATCCAACGTTCATCTCCTGGTATACCCGAATTCCTGGCTCCCCCAGGAAGGGGCAAACTATAGGAGATAATTTGGTTCAATCATGGTTTAGGTCAGTAAAACCATGTCAGCAAACATTCTTGGGGGGGGTCAAAGGAACATGGGCATGTTCTCATGTCTACACTGTTCGCAATGTGGGTTTGTATCTAAGGTTGCTAAATTTCAACATCCCACATTCTCCCAAATATTTGAACTAAGAGGGCATTATACATGTGACACCAAATATACTATATATGTGTTATGGTGTCTTTGAAAAGCTGTTATATGTGGATGAGACCACTCAGGCAGTCAATTTCCAGATATCACAGCACAGGCCAAGTATTAGATTAAGAGACGAAAGATAACCGGTCTCTAAGCATTTTACAGATAATAGACATAAAGATACACTTTATGGTCGTGGAGATGGTCCCTGTTTCTCATTGTGGGGGGGGGGGGGGGTCAGGGTGCTCAAGTTAAAACAAAGAGAGGTCCTTTGTAAACTTCACCCAATAAAGGTTATAAAATAAGTCCTTGGAGTGCAAAATTTATGTGAAGTCCCTTGATGAGTGCTCTATTTGGATGTTATACATATATATGTATATATTATTCATTGGTTCAGCTACAGCATTTACATCATATAAATCCGATACTGTAAAAACGGCGCCAACATCTTCTGTAGTGCTTTATAATAACATTCATACATTCACATCAAGCCCTGACTTACAATCAGAGCTTACAATCTAAGCACATTTATTTGATACATACACCCTATCAATATGTCTTTATGATTGTGGGGGAAACCAGAGTGCTCGGAGGAAACCCACGCAAGCACGCAAACTCCTTGCAGATGTGTCCAAGATGTGGAATCGAACTCAGGACTTCAGCTCTGCAAGGCATCAGAGCCAATAATATATGTTCTGCATTTTAATATATTAAAATACAGAACATAATAAATTATAGCATCTCCTAATGCTGTATCACACAAGCTATTGGTTTAATAAGTTTGCAGTTAACTTTCTGATTCTGATTTAAAGGAATAAGGAATGGGAAATTAAGAAAAAGAAAATAAATGAGAATGAAGAATGAAAAACAGGAATGAGAATTAAAAAATGAGGAATAAAAATGAGAACTTGTTCAGAACTGAACTGAATTTCCAAAAATAATCAGAAAAGACAAAAAGCATAGCTAAACAATTATATACTGCAAACTATTCTCAATCAACAATTCAGTAAATGCATGCATTAGGAGGAATATACATCACCAATTGGATATGGGGCAACATCTCAGAATAAAAGCATCAACTGGGGACCCTGGTACAGTGAATACTAATTGTAAAATCCAACTGGGTGTCCAGAGTCTACACAAAATGTTCATAGGTGAGGTTCCAAAGCCCTTAAGAGCGTGCCAGATTATTATAGCCTTCCAGGCTCAATATTACCCCTTCCTAGACAACTTGCTTGCATAGCAGATATTGCTGACCAGACACAGAGATACCATTCTCAAGCACATCAGACCATTCCTATAAAAAAGGTAAACAAAGACTTAAACAAAACATTAATATTTCACCTTAGTATTACATAATCCCATGAAAACAAACTGGTCTTTCCTTACTAAGAAGTATTTCCAACGCTATAACAGACAAATAATAGAAAGATAATTAACAAGAATTAACCAAATGTAATAACTTCATAGCTCTGTGAAAAATACAAACGATGGTTATCATCAGCTTTCACTTTGTGTACAGAGTACTTTACCTGCCACAATGTCATGCTTTTACTTTTGTGCTTTTACAGTATTTTTACAGACTTTATAGTCACTTTATCCCAGATTACAGTCTATGATGAAAGGTGCAGAGCTTCTCTTAAGGTTCGTACACATGTGCGATCGCAGGTGCCGATCCGCGATGCACGATGCGTATGAACGGCTGCTTTGGCCGATGATCGTGCCGTGTATTGGCACTTTCTCATCCGAAAGTGCCGTTCGGTCAGGGATTGTTGCCTGGGTGGAACTTCAAACAAGCGGCCGTTGTGCCCATACACAGCACAATTATGGGCCGAAATGGGGCTCATACAAACAGTGCATGTGGTCAGCACCCATAATCACACGTGTGTACGAATCTTTGACTGTACTTCTCCTTGAAGAGATACCAATCTTCTTCATTTGTAGTGATGGCCCAGTTCGCGGATCCGAACCCAGATCCGTGGCGGATTTACCTCGTTCGCGAACAGCGGATATCACAGATTTTCCGGTTTTCCGCCTTCTGAACTTTTCCGAACCGCGTTTTCAAAAATGCGTGAAAATACGTATTTTCGAAAATTTCTGAAATCAATGTTACTACCATTACAAAAAATCCCATTACTGTGTTATTATGTCATTCATATACAGAAAATGTTATCGGCTAATTGCCATTATAATTGGAACACTCTTGAATACGAACCAAACAAAATCACATTATGAAAACAAAGGATAGAACACAATTTTCTAAAACAATTACCAAAGATTGACATTCAATTTATTAACAAAACATATGTAACTATTAATATTTTATTATTTTTCTAATAAGAAATGTTTTATCCTGTATATGCTTATCCAAATACTTATAGGGTTATTCAATAAAAGTTTTTATTGTTAAAAATGGTGCTGAATTTGCCCCAACCTATCAGATGTTAGCTTTTAAATGTTAAATAATATCTGATTGGTTGGAGCATAATTAGCACCATTTTTAGCGATAATAACTTTTATTGAATTTCCCTGATAGTATAGTACAGTATTTGAGGTTGAACAAAGACACACAGACATGTACCGTATATACACCGTCCCGAGTATAAACCGAGGTACCTAGTTTTACCTAAAAAGGGGGGAAAATAGACTGACTCGAGTATAAACCAAGGGTGTAACCCCTACTAGTATTTGCCACTTAAGATGTTTGGAAACTACAACTCCCAGCATGCTTTATTGCTGGGAGTTGTAGTTTTCAAACATCTTGAGTGGCAAATACTTGCAAATAGGGGTAAATCCTGCTTTATTTGTGCATACAGTATGCACAAATAAAGAAGGTTTTACTCTTATTTCTAAGTATTGACTCAACACATTTCACATTCTTAGGGTCTCTGTGTCCCCTGGTGTGGGGAGCTTGTAAACTATTATCTGCTGAGGATCACTAACAGCTTATTCTGTGCTTCCCTGGTGTCCCTGTGGTATTCTCCTACCTTGTCCGGCGGCCGCTCGCTCCTCACTCCACATCCTCTGCGCTTCAGGATGAAGTCACTACTCGAGGCCGTGTAAAACACACGCTAACCCAATATTACTTCAAGTTAACATGGGTTTTAGATGGATTTTACCTATATTGAATCTCCCCATAAGTGTCTTGACTGCAATAAACTATAACTGATAGATGTGCACAAACTTAATTACATACCTGTGTACTTGAATTCACAAAAACAATTCACTAACTAAATTTAGTAAGATATACATCTTATAATATATCTTTGACACTCAAATTGAATCTTAGAGAACCAGATTCTATGCTAAAATGCAGTAATCAAAGAACTTTAAATGCATATGCACTACTCTGAAATATCCCAATTACTTTTACAAATATTTCCAACAATTTAAGGGAAGAGCAAAATCTAAATATAGAGAGTAGCCTGGCTAGTTAATTAAACTTGTTTACATTGTATTCCAAGCTAACATGTTTAGTTAATCACATTCCACATAGCAAAAATACTCAGGATCTTTACGTTAGTAATCCATACACATGCATCCATTAATAAAAATTCAACTTCTTAAGCATGATTCTTGGTTTCCCCACGATGATGCAGTAAATGCACATTCCCTATTAAAAGTACAAAAAATGTAGAACCCGTTGCAACAATAACATTTAAATATAAATAAATAAATGATGCCCCTGAGGAAGTGGCTATTGGCCACGAAATGCGTTGGGCGGAGCCTGGAGTGTTCACATGCCTTTGTCCGTTAGTTTGCAACTATGTGTAGTGATGGCTACTTATGTATGGTTTTAAATGATTCCCAATAAACAACTGAAGAGTTTTTTTAGTGAAGACCAGCTGCCCGCCTCCTTTCTACCCCTTTGGGTTTTGCTCTTGAACATATAAATAAAGTTGTCACATAGATGGGGGTATAAACAATATGGCAGAAACAATATGTAAGAAGGTAGGTAAATTAATTGTTGGGGTATGTTATAAGCTGCGAAATGCAGAGGAAGAGGGGGAAATGAATCTCCATATGCAGTTGGCAAGGGCTGCTGGTATGGGGCATGTTTTGATTATGGGGGATTTTAACTACCCTGACATAGGTTGGAGTAGGGGAACTACCAGCACCTCAAAAGGTATCAAGTTCTTAAATTTCTTATATGAGTATTTTCTTTTACAGATGGTAGAAGTTCCTACTAGACAGAATGCGTTGTTGGATCTGGTAATATCTAATAACCCTGAGCTCATTTTGGAAATGAAGGTAATGGGAAGCTTAGGGAATAGTGATCATGATATAGTATCATTTAATACAGGTAACATAGTAACATAGTAATTAAGGTTGAATAAAGACATTCGTCCATCAAGTCCAACCTATTCCCTTTTTTTTTTTTTTTTTTTTTTTTTTTTTTTTAACCCTACCTAACAGTTGATCCAGAGGAAGGCAAAAAACCCCAGCTAAAAAAGGGGGGGAAAAATTCCTTCCTGACTCCAAACGGCAATCGGAAAGTATCCCTGGATCAACCAGATCTATATGCATTAATACCAGTAATTCTCAATATTTTTAGTTTTAGAAACTTATAGGTTTTTTTAAGTTATTCAATGAACTTGCCATTACCACCTCTGTGGAAGACAGTTCCACAGTTTCACCGTTCTCACTGTAAAGAAACCTCTCCTAACTTGAAGATGAAACTTCTTTTCTTCCAACCTTAAAGGAATACACGAGTCCTCTGATATGACCTATTAGTGAACAATGCACCAGAGAGTTCACTGTATGGGCCATTAATATATTTGTATAAGGTTATCATGTCCCCACGCAACCGCCGCTTCTCCAATGTAAAAGCCCTAACTTGTCTAATCTGCCTGCATATTCAAGCCCCTCCATTCCCCTTATTATTTAGTGCCTTCTCTGGACTGTTCCATTTCCAAGAGTCCCTTTTGTATATGGGATTCCAAAACTGCACCGATATTCCAAATGAGGCCTTACCAGTGCCTTGTAAAGAGGGAGAATAATATTTTTCTCTTGAATCTATTCCCTCTTTATACAAGACAATATCTTTGCTAGCTCTAGCTGTTGCTACCTGGCATTGTTTGCACAGCTAGTCTGTTATCTACCAGAACCCCCAAATCTTTTTCCATTTCAGATGCAACTAACACAGAGTTATTTATGGTGTAGGTGGCACAGGGATTATTAAATCCCAAATGCATCACCTTACATTTATCAACATTGAATCTCATCTGCCATTCTGCTGCCCATTTGGATAATCTATCTAGGTCTGCTTGCAGCACTTGCACATCATTGGAAGTTTCCAAGCTCTGCATAATTTAGTGTCATCAGCAAACACAGGACCTTGCTTCAATGCCCCTTCTAAGTCATTTATAAACAGATATAACAGAAGCGGCCCCAGTACAGAACCCTGAGGAACTCCGCTTAGAACTTAGCCCACATGATGTAGCTCCATAACCACCACTCTCTGTTTGCGGTCCAATAAACAGTTCTCTATCCATGAACAAATGTTTTCTTCAAGGCCAACAGTCCTCAGTTTATACATTGTGCCTATGTGGCACAGTATCAAAGGCTTTTGCAAAATCCAAATATACCACATCCACAGCTGTGCCTGAATCTAACTTCTTACTCACTTCTTCATAAAAACCAATTAAATTTGTCTGGCATGATCTATTTCTCATAAATCCATGCTGACTACTACTAATAAGATGATCTCTGGAGACAAAGTCAAGGACATGATCCCTTAACAAAGTTTCCATCACCTTCCCTACCACTGATGTTAGGCTTACAGGTCTATAGTTGGAAGACTATGTAATAGAGCAGGTGGCACAGACGTCATCTGCCCTAAACTAAAGATACTCAATTTAGCACTGCATCAATAAAGGGACACTAATAAAAGATGGCAATATAGCACGTAAATAAACCAAGCCACAGGAATAACCAAATTGAAGTTGTATATAGACAAACACATAATAACAAAACAACCACAATCCCACGTAGAAAAGCCCCCCCCACAGTCACCCACGAATCAGCCACAGATGAGAGGAATAAGTTAAATGTGCATATATTCACGTATGACATTTAACTTATTCCTCTCATCTGTGGCTGATATCGTGGGTGACTGTGGGGGGGGCTTTTCTACGTGGGATTGTGGTTATTGTTTTGTTATTATGTGTTTGTCTATAATACAACTTCAATTTGGTTATTCCTGTGAGCTTGGTTTATTTACGTGCTATAATTGCCATCTTTTATTAGTGTCCCTTTATTGATGCAGTGCTAAATTGAGTATCTTTAGTTTAGGGCAGATGACGTCTGTGCCACCTGCTCTATTACATAGTCTTCCAATCGTTAGTGTTCTCATAGCACCACCTGTATGTTGGGTGAGACATCGACACGAGTTTGTAATATAGGAGGTGCTGACCTGTTCTTGTAATATTATTTTACAGGTCTATAGTTACCAGGCTGTGAACGACTACCTTTTTTGAATATTGGTATTACATTGGCTTTTTTCCAATCCAGCGGCACATCCCCAGACAAAAGCGAATCTGAAAAGATGAGACACAGTGGTCTTGCTAGAACTGAACTAAGCTCTTTTAAAATCCTAGGATGCAATCCATGTGGTCCTGGCGCTTTATTGATATTAACTTTGTCTAATTGATTCCGTACCATATCTTGTTATCCAATGTGAAAACTCTTCATTCCCCTGCACATGCTACAATCCCTACTAAGGATTCTAACAGTAAAAACCGATGTAAAAAAACGGTTTGCAGATTAGCCTTTTCGGCATCCTCTACAACCACCTCAGCTCCATTATTTAATGGTCCCACATTCTCAGTCCCATTTTTTTACCATTTATTATACTGAAAAAACATTTGGGGTTGGACTTGCTTTGTTCGGCAATCCGTATTTCATTTTCTATTTTAGCTAGTTTAATTGCTTTCTTGCACCTTTATTACAACTTTTGAAGTCCTGTAAGCTGTTCTGTGCCTTCTGCTTTCAAAATTTAAAAGCCCTTTTTTTTTTTCCATTTCCCTTTTACCTGGCATTAAGCCATGCAGGAGTGGACCTAATTTTTTTACACTTGTTTCCTAAAGGTACCGATTTGGAAATGTTATAGTTTAATATGCCTTTAAAAGTGGTCCACACTGCTCAGTATCTTTACCTAGAAACAGTTCCCCCAGTCTATGAGCAGGAGCGATTCCTTTAAAAGCATAAATTAGCTTTCCTAAGTTAAAAGTTTTTGTTAAGCCAGTGCACTTTAGTTTTCTGCAACCTATATTAAATGACACTATATCATGGTCACTATTCCCTAAGCTTCCCATTACCTTCATCTCCAAAATGAGCTGCGGTTATTAGTAATCACCAGATCCAACAACGCATTCTTTCTAGTAGGAACTTCTACCATCGTGAAAGAAAATGCTCATATAGGAAATTTAAGAACTTTATACCTTTTGAGGTGCTGGCAGTTCCATTACTCCAATCTATTTCAGGGTAGTGTTAAAATCCCCCATAACCAGAACATGCCCCATACCAGCAGCCTTCGCCAACTGCATATGGAGATTCATTTCCACCTCTTCCCCGGCATTTGGCGGCTTATAACACACTCCAACAATTAATTTACCTACTTCTTGCTTCCTGTACACAGTTCCACCCATAATGTTTTGCCGCATCGTTTGCTCCCCATCTATTCATCTTTTAAATTTGGCTTCATTCTGTTTAACATACATACATACTCCTCCTCCTTTCTTATTAACTCGGTCATGTCTAAATAAGGAGTACCCTTCAATATTCTGTCCAGTCGTGTGAATCATTAAGCCATGATTCTGCTATACCAATTACATCATACCTTTCCTTTAGAGCTATTATTTCAAGTTCACCGGTTTTTCCAGCCAGACTCCTTGCATTTGTAAACATACATTTTAGATTATCAATTGATTTACTTCCATACATGGTCGTACATGCCTCCTATCCTCTATGCTCCCCCCTCCTCCTTCTCCTCCCTCCGTTGTGTTACTAGCCCCCAGATCCCTAACTTCTCTATCTACCCCTGTGTAGTTAAACGTTCCCTCCCCCCCCATACCTAGGTTGCAAAAAACTTAAGTGCACTGGGTTAAAAAAAACTCTTAACTTTAGGAAAGCTAATTTTATGCTGTTAAAGAAATCACTCCTGCTCCTAGACTGGGGGAAATTGTTTCTAGGTAAAGATACTGAGCAGATGTGGGCCACTTTTAAAGGGATATTAAACTATTACATTTCTAAATTTGTACCTTTAGGGAACAAGTGTAAAAAAATGAGGTCCACTCCTGCATGGCTTAATGCTCAGGTAAAAAGGGAAATGGAAAAAAAGAAAAAAGCTTTTAAAATTTTGAAATTAGAGGGAAAAGAACAGTCTTACAGGGAGTATAAAAGCTGTAATAAAGCAATTAAATTAGCTAAAATAGAAAATGAAATAGCCGAACAAAGCAAGTCCAACCCCAAAATGTTTTTTAAGTATATAAATGGTAAAGAGATGAGGACTGAGAATGTGGTACCATTAAACAATGGGGCTGAGATGGTTGTAGAGAATGCCAAAAAGGCTAATCTGCTAAACCTTTTTTTTACATTGGTTTTCACTATAGAGAATCCTAGTCCCTACAGCAGGGATTGTAATAATATGCAGAGGAGAAATGAGGAGGATATGGTACGGAAACAATTAGACAAAGTTAATATCAATAAAGCCAGGACCGGATGGATTGCATCCTCGGATTTTAAAAGAGCTTAGTTCAGTTCTATCTAGACCACTGTTTCTCATCTTTTCAGATTCAAAAAAGGTAGTCGTTCACAGCCTAGTAACTATAGACCTGTAAGCCTAACATCAGTGGTAGGGAAGGTAATGGAAACTTTGTTATGGGATCATATCCTTGACCTTGTCTCCAGAGCTCATCTTATTAGTAGTAGTCAGCATGGATTTATGAGAAATAGATCATGCCATACAAATTTTATCGTTTTTTTATGAATAAGCGAGTAAGAATTTAGATTCAGGCACAGCAGTGGATGTGGTATACTTGGATTTTGCAAAAGCTTTTGATACTGTGCCACATAAGTATGCACTGAGGACCTTGAAGAAAACATTTGTGCATGGATAGAGAATTGGTTATTGGATTACAAACAGAGAGTGGTGGTAAATGGAGCTACATCTATGTGGGCTAAAGTTCTAAGCGGAGTGCCTCAGGGTTCTGTACTGTGGCCGCTTCTTTTTAATCTGTTTATAAATGACTTAGAAAGGAGCATTGAGAGCAAGGTCTCAGAGTTTGCTGATGATACTAAACTATGCAGAGCTTTGGAAACTTAAAATGATGTGCAAGTGTTGCAAGCAGACCTAGATAGATTATCAAAATGGTCAGTAGAATGGCAAATGAGATTCAATGTTGATAAATGTAAGGTGATGCATTTGGGGTTTAATAATTCCAGTGCCACCTACACCATAAATAACTCTGTGTTAAGTGCACCTGTAATGGAAAAAGATTTGGGGGTTCTGGTAGATAACAGACTTAGCTGTAGCAAACAATGCCAGGTAGCAACGGCTAGAGCTAGCAAGATATTGTCTTGTATAAAGAGAGGAATAGATTCAGGAGAGAAAGATATTATTCTCCCTCTACAAGGCACTGGTAAGGTCTCATTTGGAATATGCAGTGCAGTTTTGGAATCCCATATACAAAAGGGACATCTTGTAATGGAAGCAGTTCAGAGAAGGGCAGTTTACATTGGAGAAGCGATGTTTGCATGGGGATATGATAACCTTATACAAACATATTAATGGGCCATACAATGAACTCTCTGGTGCATTGTTCACTAATAGGTCATATCAGAGGACTTGTGGATATCCTTTAAGGTTGGAAGAAAAGAAGTTTCATCTTCAGGTTAGGAAAGGTTTCTTTACAGTGAGAATGATGAAACTTTGGAACTGTCTTGAGCAGATGTGGTAATGGGAAGTTTATTGAATAGCTTTAAAAATGGCCTAGATAAGTTCCTAAAACAAAAAAATATTAAGAATTACTGGTATAATTCCTTTACTGTAGATCTGGTTGATCCAGGGATACTTTCCGATTGCCATTTGGAGTCAGGAAGGAATCCCCCCCCTTTTTTTTTTATATGGGTTTTTTTGCCTTGCTCTGGATCAACTGTTAGGAAGGGTAAAAAAAAGTGAATAGTTTGGACTTGAAGGACATATGTCTTTATTCAACCTCAATTACTATGTTACTATGTTATTATGTTACATACACATTGTGGTAAGTTACCCTTCATCATTATAGAAATTCTTATATTCTGTTATGTTCTTAACATCTACATTAAAATGTTGCTAATGCTGCTATTTCTGATATCAATCTTATTAAAAACATTCTAAAACCTGAATGAATCAGATTGTATAAGAAAAAAACATTCTAATCTAAGCTATAACTATTCATAATTTAAATGACAACTAAAGCCTCAGAACAACATTGAATTTGAAGCCTGATATTCTGGATATAAAAACAGTAATTAGGGTCTTACCTCTCATTATAATACAGTTGTTGAGAAATGTAACTTTTTAACATGGAGTTTGTGTTTTATTTTTTATTTTTACACATGCTCAGTTCTAAGATAATGCAGGAACTTTATACAGTTGGTCCCACCCATTAGTAGCCTCTAGCCAATCCTTTTACAGGACAGAATAGGCCAGGGAGCATGTGACTGAGAGGTGTGGCTAGTCACTGTACATACAGTTATTTCATCCAGTGGTAACATTTACTTTAATGCTATTTACTGAATTGCTATTTTACAGTCTAAAAAATACAGTGTTTTTAGAGGGTATACGTTCACATTCTGGAGTGTCAGAATTTGAGTTTAGTTCTCCTTTAATCATAACTGATAAATCTAACTGATAGCCGAGGTTGCTGTGTGTTTTAGTCCTATGAATTTACACAAGATTAACAAACAGTCATACCATTTTGAACTGACCCCAGGGACTATACCTCAAATAATGCATCTATAAACTTTACCAACATTTACTGAATACGTTACCATTGGGAATATTTAAAAGCCCATTTATTGTAAAAGTACATTGTAAATGTACACCCGACATCGTACAGTTACAAACGTAAATGTATGAACAACTTTAAAATAGCCTGAAAACCAAACCCTGGCTTATGCTCGAGTCACTCACCTTGAGAGGGAAATCCCTCTGCTGCTTGCTCCGCATCTCTGCCTGATATCACTACTCGGCGCCTGTCTTACTTCCCGGAGCGTCTGGCACCCGGATATCTGCCCCAAAAGTGGTCAGAAATAGAAAAGACACACCATGAAACAGTACAACATCTACGCGAGGTTATAACAGAACGAAAACATTGGAAATTCCTAAGGGAAGCTGAGGACTATAACAGGGAGCGAGTGTATACCTGGAAGTCTGACCGTAAAGGAGGGTCAAATCATCGACCACTCAAAGGGGAGATCGGTATCCAGTCAGACAGGGCAGAAAAATTAGGTAAATTCTAATCCTTTGGTGGTTAACATTTCTTCCTATTCACTAACCCATGATGAACTTAAAATACTTAATAAAGGACTGGGGTTCGTCCCACATTATGAAACTGATATAATAGACTGGGACATTGAATTTAATAGATTTCTAAGAACGCTTAAATTGAAAATGTTTTTTTAACATGTTAACCCTGTACAGGATTTAAAAACACCAAGCTGTTTTATACCAGAGATTTCAAGCACGACATTAGAAATGTTTTATAATTGCTGTTTTAAGTGATGTGAAAAAAAATCTGGCATGTCTCTCCCGTTAGCCACAATCTGTCCATAAAAGAAAAACAATGCCCTTAAATCTTTGAAGCAAAATCAATCTATAATAATCAAACCTGCCAACATGGGGGTGCATTGGTAGTTATGGACAGATGTGACTATTTGGATGAGGTAAACAGACAATTAAATAATGAGACTCATAACAAAATATGTGCTTACAGACCCTACCCATGATGGTAAAAAACCCAGGTAGATTTACTTGTTGAGGAAGCCTGTTTAAATAATATTATTACACATACTGTACAGAAAGGGATTTCTTTAAGCATGGAATATCCTAGAACCCCTGTTCTGTGTGTTCTACCAAAAAAAATCTACTAAAAATCTAAACTAGCCTCCCGGTTGACCTATAGTGTCGGTTAAGGCTCTGTCTTAGAGCCTTTGTCCCAATATGTCAACCAGACACTTCAGCCATTAGCAATTGAATGAATTGGAAACATGTGTAAAGGATACCAATGATCAATTATCAAAATTGCATGGGGCCATTACTAACAGACGGAATACTAGTAGGAATAGATATTTAATCCTTATACACAAAATGATGGAGTTGAGTGTATTGAAGAGACCCTACTTGCTGGTACTATACCCACAGCTAACATTTATTTTATCCTTGACTGTTTATCATTGGTGTTACAAAAAAATCATCCTTGGCCAATTTTTATGTCGCCAAACTTGAAAAAGAGGTGTTCCTAAATAATGAGTTTAGAATATTTATATTGGCATATTTCCATTTTGTAGACGACATACTGTTATATGGACTGGGTCACTAGATGACCTTAATAACATAATGATAAAAGCCAATAACCATCATCAAACCATGAAATTCACTTATGAACATCCAAAAACGGAAATAAACTTTCTTGACATTAAAATAAGTATTTTTGAGAATAAAATCTATACTGATTTACATCGGAAAAGGCACCGATTGCCGTAACCTTTTACATGCTAGCAGCTTCCACAACCCAAGAGTGTTATCTGGTATTGCAAAAAGCCAACACATGAGAGCTAAATGCATTTGCTTCATTGACTTTGGATACTTGGAAGTTGCAGAGAATTTAACAAGAAGTTTTAAAGAAGAGGTTATAACTTAAAAACCGTATCACAAGCCAAACATCAGGTGCAAAAATTAAAACAAACAGACTTGCTAACATCTAAAATTAATAAAACAAAACTGCAAAGAACGATCTTTGTATCACAATATGCAGATGAAAGTGTTAAAGTTGAACACATTATTAGAAAATAATGGACAATACTACCACAGGATCCAACGTATGGAAAATTGTTCCCTGAACCTCCCATTTTTAGTTATAAAAGAGGGAGAAATTTAAGAGATTTGCTTTGTCCATCTGACATCTGCTCACGAGAACCTTATTCTGCTATAAAATTTAAACGAAAAGGTACTTTTCCATGCTTATCATGTAATTGTTGCCATTTCATTTTATATACCACCCTACTATGGGGCACCATATTAAAATTAACACTTTACAATTTACTTAATTAAGTGCCCTTGTCGTATGGGCAACATTGGGCAGACCAGTGGTAAAGTGGTAAGGATACAAGGACATGAAAGTTATATCAGAAACTACCCCCGCTAGTTGGTATGACAAGTCCATTTCATGATGATGATACACTTCCATGAATATGGACATCAGATGTCCCAGTAGAAATTGTGTGTCTTTGAAACAATTAAAAATCCTAGAAGAGGGGGAGACATCACCAACTTCCTATTAAAGAAGGAAGCTAGTTGGATAAGTAGATTAGACACATTGACACCAAAAGGTCTTAATGATTACATGAGTGAATCATATCCACCCTCTCTCTTGCAGATTCTGATTACTGCATCATTGTCAACATAAAGACTAGAATATGGAAGGTATATGTGAATCATGGTAGTTGTACCAAGGACTTCTGTATTGATTAGAATATATTTTGAGTGCTGGTACTGAAAATGGTAAAAGTTGGAATATGAAATTATGAATTTTCATGTATCATGAATCTTGACTAAATATAGTTGATACTTTATAACAGTAAGGCATCAAAACTTTGCTAATATCTGTAAAAGTTGAAACATAATAACAATAACTTTGTATTTTACACACTGCAATGAGTCCCAATAGGGGAAATGTTATTTGTTTGAAACAAATGTAATTTAGTATAATAGAATGTTTGAAACAGTGTGTTCTATAATATAATGAAAATGTCTTTACCAGGTATATGGTAAGCATAAAAAGAAGCAATACCATGTTGTTTATTTAAAAATTTCACTGTATTTTAAAAATAACAGTTTTTTTAAAAAAAATGTTGTATAGTTTTTTTCACAAGATGGAAATAGTAAACATTGGGAATGTGTTAATCTATACACCAATTAGCACATAGGGGTGGGGGTATTGTAACCTTTAAAGAGGATATGCACTTATTTATTTGTATGCTTGATAAAGGAGACAGCTGCTCCATGTTGCACCAATAAAATAAATATTTGCAGTATAACCCTGCCATGGGCTCTCATACAATTCTTTGTTCACTGATGTATCAGTTACCACTGAGGACGGGTGGAGTATGATTGGAGCCTTACAAATATTCTGGATTGCAGCAAGTGGCTATAAATTATAACTTTGCGCCTGACGACACTACTCAACTCCGGGAAGAGAGACAGGTGCTGACTAGTGACGTCAGCCAGCAGATCTTTGGATGCAGAGTGAGTGGCCGCCGGATTGCTGAGTAATTGCGTGACTGACCCGAGTATAAACCGAGGTTCAGTTTTCAGGCTATTTTTAAAGCATGAAAACCGTGGTTTATACTGAGTATATACGGTAATTGAAATAAACTCCTATAGTTGCAATCACCTGTCTACTAAAGTATGTGTTTCAATGAATGTTAATAATAGGAAATACATAAAGCAAATATGTAGAAAAATGCCAATTTATTTTTATTCTAGCCAACATTATATTTTACATTATAATTGTTTTTATAGTTGTTTAAATTTTACATAATATATATCTGTCTAAATGCTGAAGGAGACAGGAAGCAGACAGGCTGAAATATCATCATCATGGGGGATGTTGGTTTAGAAAGCTTTTACATGCATTGTGGCTAGTATGGATCAGGTATATGATCAATGGCCACCAGTTTATATAAGAGGTGTGTAGTGTCCTGAATATAACTAGATGTATTTTGTACCAGAGGTTTAATTATACTTTAATTCAACCAGAGATGTTTTCACTTACAGAAGACAGGACAGACCCTGAGGCAAAAAATGAACTCTCATAGACTCACAATTAATAACAACTAAAGAGATTTCCCTGTGGGTGCCCACTTCTGCAGCCAAGGACACATCCTGAAAAACCTAAAAGTCACAGTGCTCATGGGAAATTTTAGATCCCTCCCAAAAAAGAGTTTAGAATGGGAATGTAAACTTATAAAAAAAATTTGGAACTCTGGCCTCTGGGCTCAACAAAGACCATAAGTTTATGTGTCACTATGTTTCTAATCTAAATGTCATTTTAATCAGACCAAAATCCTCAAAACCCAAACCCATAAATTTCTCATTTATACCTGCCCCCCCCTATTGAAACATAAGGTGAAGTGTGGCTGACCATTTGTTTAGCCTTTGCTAATTATTTTATTACCTACTGTGATCATTGAATGTGTATTCACTGTTTTATTTATGACAGCCATTGGCTGGCATTGGGGCAAAAGATAACATCTGTGTAATCTCAGAAAGCCTTTGTTCTGGTATGCTTGTGAAGGTTCTCATTCATCCAGGTCATGGTATATCTGTTGTATTCAATTAGATCAACTGGACTTGAAATGTAGTTCTTGAAGACGTTTCGCTAGTCATCCGACTGGCTTTCTCAATTCAGAATGACTTGTACAAGAATCTGTGGCAATTATGTACCCTGGAAAATCCCAATTAGCATATCACAGCCAGGTGTTAAGGGTGTGATTAGATAGTGGCTAAGAGGTGTTATAGGAACGCCCAGAGTAAGGTGTTAAAACAGCATTGTACATGGCAGACAGTTGGAAGAACATGGTCATCCCATATGTAGCAGGGGTCTCCGAGAAATTAAGAAGAATTTTCAAAAAACATCATTTCCCTGTCTGCTTTAAACCGAACAACACACTGAGGCAGCAATTGGTACATCCGAAAGACCCAATACCAAAACACAAGAAAAGCGACATCATATATGCAGTGCAGTGCAGTGAAGAATGCTCTGATTTGTATGTGGGGGAGACCAAACAGCAACTGCATCAACGTATGGCCCAGCACAGAAGAGCCAATTCCTCGGGTCAGGACTCAGCCGTGTATCTGCATCTTAAGGAGAAGTTCTACCTTTGAAGATTGTAATGTTAACATACTGGCGAAGGAACGTGACTGGTTCAGAGAGGTGTTAAGGAGGCCATTTATGTGAAAATAAAGAAACCAAGCCTAAATAGAGGTGGGGGGGTTCGACACCAACTGTCTGCCATGTACAATGCTGTTTTAACACCTTACTCTGGGCGTTCCTATAACACCTCTTAGCCACTATCTAATCACACCCTTAACACCTGGCTGTGATATGCTAATTGGGATTTTCCAGGGTACATAATTGCCACAGATTCTTGTACAAGTCATTCTGAATTGAGAAAGCCAGTCGGATGACAAGCGAAACGTCTTCAAGAACTACATTTCAAGTCCAGTTGATCTAATTGAATACAACAGATATTTGTTCTGGTATGTATAAAATAGTGTGCTTCACCAGATTCAGTATTGTATCATGCCCGAGGAAGAAGCCTAAAGTGATTGGAAAGCTTGCATTTTCAATCAATCATTTAGTTAGCCAATAAAAGATATTATTTTATATCCAAGATGTCTCGAGATCATAAATTGTACTGTTCTCCTTCTCCTTCTTCTTCCTGCTTTACATACCTTCCCCGCCACCTAGGTGCCTGCTTCTGTTGCAAGCTTGTTTCAAGCAAAAACAGAAGCTGATTCCTGGTCCCGGCTATCAGCTTTTGGCCATGACGTCATTGGCGTGCCTTTGACTGACAGTCACGACCAGGAAGCAGAGCGTCAGTCAGCAGCAGTGCGTCGAGGGACCGAGTTGTTTAGGTATATTTCTGGGCATCTTAAGGGAAGGTAAGTAAAAAAGATTGGGGTTTGGTTTTTAAATAAAATTAATTTTAAATATGATGCAAATTACAAAAATAAAGATTAAAGGGGAAGTTTAGTGCAAATACATATACTTTTAAGGAAAAAAAACAGTGTTTTTACATCCTAATGACCTTAACCTAAATAAATGCTTCCAAAATATTGACTTCCTGTTTGCAGGACCCCATATAGAGACCCTTATGTTCTTACCCTTGACCCAGCGCCTGGGTGAATTCAGTTGCGCAGTAGAGATCTGGGCATTTGACCCATCCAACAGCCAATCACTAGAAATTACTGTTGGTAAAACATTTCATGTTAGTGCGTATTCTGCGAAAAAGAAGGACCGTTACAGAACCTGAAATGTCATCTCACTAATGTGAACAGCAGGGAATAGCAAGGGGTATAAATAAAATAAAATCTATACAATAATTAGGTATGCATAACATAAACTAGGAATTGTAAAAATAATGATATTATAAAAATGATGAACTTTTTATTTATTTATTTTAATTTATTTACCCTTTTTATTTATTTTTTTAACCCCTTTTGTTGAGGTATGCAACAAGGAATTGTTACCACTGCATTCCTCTTGTATAAAAATGAGCACCCCTTTTTAATATACTCAGAGACAGCTTCTGGAAATACTGAATTTTCAAAAATTCTCGAATTTCCAGGATAATTATTAAATTTCAAATGAGGAAGCATGAAAGAAGCGCGCATGTGAAAGAAGAGACTTTATTTCAAGTTCTGGATATTTGAATGTGTTCCCCAGACCATTTCCCAGGTACCAGAGCCATGTACAGTAAGTTACCTTTGCTATTTTAACCTTATTTTATCCGAAGTTTGATTGACTTTAATTGGTCCGATTTCGAATTTATGAATTTTCAAATTGAATCTTTTTTTGTTCAGCCATCTCTATTAAAGACGTGCTAACTGATTTAATATTAACTGTAGTTCACTATTATATATTGCGTTTGTACTATATTTAGCACAAGATTTTAACAGCCGCAAATATCTACCATTAAAATCACGCTGTAAGTAAATACCTATCGGGCTAACACAATATTAAATTTGTGTAAGGAGCTTCTGGTAAACAAGGTGCCTGGTCTCCCTGGGTGAAACACACCGATTTTGACTGTATCAATGGGAAAAGGAAGAAAAGGTTGAGGTTGTAATGTTTAGGAAAATGTGAGACTTGAACATGGCATTGGTTAGTCTGTAAACCATTGTTCACATGTATAAAAATAAAGATTATTAAATCAATAGTAAAAGTTGTAATAAAAAAAATTGTTTAAATAACTGATATGGTTAGCTTAAAGGAGAACTATAGTGTGTAAAAAAAATAATGTAAAATGAAAAGTATTTGGGACAGGCATATAGGACTGGTAAATTTCTACCTCCCAATATTATTTCTGCTTCAGCACTATCTTTAATACAGGACTAGTCCAGGACTAACCTGGCAAATGAAAACTGTACGTGTTGTATGTAGCTCCTCAACAAAACAATATTGTGAGGTAGGAAAAATGAATCCTACATACCTGCCCCATTTTTAACCCCATTTTGTAAAAGTAAATTTTTAGAGTATAGGTATCCTTTAAATTAAAGCTTTAAAGATGTATATACTTCGGACCATATTCTCATATAACATTCTTCTGGAGCTTATTTATTTTTTAGACATTAGATTTTTAGAGTATAGGTATCCTTTAAATTAAAGCTTTAAAGATGTATATACTTCGGACCATATTCTTATATAACATTCTTCTGGAGCTTATTTATTTTTTAGACATTAGATACATTTGTTAAAAAACCACAATGTTTTAACTTCCAAATGCTGTGTGTTTTTAAAATAAACTAGAAAGTGAAAGTTTAAGTATAAACTTTGAATTTGGCTTGCAAGGCTGCATTTTGGAAGGGAATGTGTTTTTTAATGTTACCCTTTACTACCCTTTAAGTATGGCTGCTATAGAAATGGAAGGGTAGGTCAGTAGGAGTGTGTACCTGGGAAGTTTAAAAAAACAAACTTTTTTGAATATTGGTTAAAATTTGTTTGTTTTGCTTTAGTTACCCTTTAAGTATGACTGCAACAGTAATGGAGGGGTAGGTCAGTAGGTGTGTGTACCTTTGTCAAGTTGGGGATTAAAAATATATATTTTTTTTAATGATTAGTCGAAATTAGTTTTTTTGACTATAGTTACCCTTTAAGTATGACTGCCATGGAAATGGAAGGATAGGTCAGTAGGTGTGTGTACCTGGGCCATCCAAGGGGAGCAATGGAGTATATCTTGTTTTCAGTTTACAACCATAAAACTAACTTTTAGTAAGGATATATCAAAATTAGTTTTTTTTAACTTTATTTAAGTATGGCTGCCACAGGAATAGAAGATTAAGTCAGTAGGTGTGTGTACCTGTGTTGGGGGTATGTGTTTTTGCATGTATGACCATATAGCTAACTTTTATTGAGTATATATCAAAATTAGTTTTTTTGACTTAATTTACCCTTTAAGTATGGCTGCCACAGAAATGGAAGGGTAGGTTAGTAGGAGTTTGTACCCGTGTGAGATTGGGGGTATGTGTTTTTGCATGTATAACCATATAATTAACTTTTATTGATGATAGATCAAAACTGTTTTTTTGACTATAACAACCTTTTAAGTAGGGCTTCCATGGGAATGGAAAGGTAGGCCAGTAAGCGGGTGTACATCGGGGGGGGGTATCAGTGTTTGTGTCTATGACCATGAAGCAAATTGTTTTGATCTCATGACCCTTAAACCTCGAAATATCCACATTTGAGCAGTATTACCATTATAGTTTATGGGGAAAAATGTCCCGAAATTTACCGATAACGCCAGAACACTTCTCCTATATGCCCCCACATCTGTACAGAATGTCTGTCTCTAGATCAAAAACTGTGGGAGGAGATACAGTCCAAAAAGTGGATGAATAAAATGGAAGAAGAAGAAATAGAAAAAACAGTAATTTGGCTCTTCAAGCCAAATGAATAATTACAGCACTCTCACTGTAATTAAACACAAGTAAGTCTCCAGGTTTTTTTTGTGAGCATTTGCTTGGGGTAGCTAAAGGAGTAAGTATGTTCTCCTAGTTATATCAGGATTTTTGCCATATACATTTGTCAGACTCGAATCAGTTATGGCCTACTCATGTAAACAGATTTCTACACATCATTTACATATCATGGCTTGTGTTTTTCTGCACAGACAATCTTTGGGATGTACCATGATTAGCTGTTAGCTTCTAGGGGCTTCAGCTTCTTGTACTGTGTACACTTCGCTGAGCAAGACTTCCACCAAAACAAAGATGAGGATTATAGAGATGAACAAAACTGCAAGTTGTGTTCCAAAAGCAGTTCTGCAGATTTCCAAAAGTTTGAAATTCTACCAACCAAATAGAAGTCAATGGGAGACTGTTCTGAAAAGTTTTGAAAACATGGTTTAATGTCTTGCCTGATATCTATATTAAATATGTGCAAAATGCATAGGGATCTAGGAATTCCTTCCACTAGCATCTACTACTGTATATGATCATTTTTGGCATTTAACATTGAATTTTCGAAGTTTTACATCTATTTCTGATGTTTCGGCCATTAAGCATATTGTATATTTGAAAATATCAACTTTTGGAACCTCGAATTTTGGAACCAGATTCTTGGCAAATAATAATAACCCCTGTGCAAAGTAATTAATACACAGCCCAGAGTAGTTGTCACGATAAATATAATCTGGAACTCTCCCTGATTAAGCTTTAGAGGAAATGGTTCATTCTCAATAGGTGGAAGCCCAGATATGCTGAGGCCATATATAAAAGCCTTGAAGGCAAATATCCTATAAAAATATAAATGTATCCTTCTTTTTAACCTTGATTATTAAGGATATTTAATGTACTTATATAATGTACCGCATATAAGAATTTATTGGTACTCTTCTCAGTTATGTTTACTTTTGGGTAAACCACATAAATGATTGCCAAACTTTTTTTTTGGCTTTGTCCTTTTTCCTATACAAGTTTATATTTTTTGTAAAGCATGTTTTTTTTATGTAATTGTCAATTATGCATCACCTTCATGGTTTTAAACAACTCTTGTTAAGTGGCTAGTCACTAGTGGCTGTAATGATCAAAAGTACAGGGAGATTCAATAAAAGTTCTTATTGTTAAAAATGGTGCTAATTTTGCCCCAACCAATCAGATATTTCTTAGCATTTGAAAGCTAACATCTGATTGGTTGGGGCAAAATTAGCACCATTTTTAACGATAAGAACTTTTATTGAATAACTCTGGTAGTATTTTCCTTGCTGAAGGTTGACAGGGCAGCATTACTCTGTGTGTGCAGAATATATTTTGTGTTAAAGGGTATCTCCACTCGTTTTTATAAGTTTTGGGAATCCAGTTCTATTGAAGAACGGGAGGTAAAGGAGCTGTGCCTTACCTTCCGTTCTTCAATAGAACACACAGGAGCCAGGAGAGAAGGTAAGAAACTTACCCGCTCGCTCGCTCCCCCGGCGCTTGGTCTGACAGGTCCCGACGGACCTTGTCTTCTATGCGCATGCGCGATCTATGTGCATAGAAGACAAGGTCCGTCGGGACCTGTCAGACCAAGCGCCAGGGGAGTTTCTATTGAAGAATGGAAGGCAAGGCACAGCTCCTTTACCTCCCATTCTTCAATAGAACTGGATTACCAAAACTTATAAAAACGAGTGGAGATACCCTTTAACCACCACACAATTGTCAGAAAAGCCTTTATGGGTTTGCTATAAATGGATGTACTGTGCTTTCGTTTACATGAACTGCTGTTTAGTCCATTTCGAGCAGGATATATAATATATATATATATATATATATATATCCAAAGAAATCTACTGCACTCAGGGAATTTTTTCAAAACAAACTTTCTTTTATTGCCTGTGCATTAAACAGGCAATGTTTCAGCCCTTGATTCTGGGCCTTTGTCAAGCCTAGTGATTAATAATATCACAAGCCTAGTAGTAGGCTTGTGTCTAATTTAATTTTTTCTTTTTTTTCCTGCACTGATGCCTTGCAGCTCTGTAGTCCTGAGTTCGAATCCACCATTGGACACATCTGCAAGGAGTTTGTATGTTCTCCCAATGCTTGTATGGGTTTGCTCTGGTCCCCCGTTTCCCCCACAATCATAACGACATACTGATAGGTTGTATGTGTAAAATAAATGCGCTTAGATAGTAAGCTCTTCGGGGCAGGGCCTGATGGGAATGTATACATGTAACTGTAAAGTGCTACGGAAGATGTTGGCTCTATATAAATCCACAATAATAATAATTTTTAGAAAAAGTTTTTAAAAAATTTTGTATAAAATGGGTGGATGCCAAATTTTATAATTTCCAGTTATTTATTATTATTATTATTATTATTATTTTAAACTACACACATTAATGGGTCTAACAATCTGCCATCCTTGAAGACCAGACAGTATTTATCGTGCTTGGGAAAGTAGGTAATGATGGGGTACCATTTCTTTGCATTAGCACAGAGTAAAAAAGTAGGCCCACTACAGTTCGCCACCATTGTGGCGGAGCCAGGCAGGCTTACCCCATGAGTATGAACCCACAAACCCATTAACCACTCCCTCAGCGTATTCATCGTGCAAGGGAAAGTGGGCAATTTGGTACCATTTCTTTGCAGCAGCACAAAGTACAGGAGTACTACACTTTACAAAGAGATAAAGGCAAACCAACATAGAAACATTAGCCACTAACTAGCTGTTGGGACTATCTAATATAATCAGAGTAGGTGGTGCTACAAGGGTGCCAGGCTGAGAGAAAAAGGTGAGCTATTAGAGATTTTAGGTTCGGGCCAGAAAGGATTGACCCAGACTCGAAAACCTTAGCCACTGACTAGCTTGGTCAGAGTAGGTAACACCTCAAAGGGTGCTTCGTGCAGAGAAAAGGAGAGCTAGTAGAGAATTTTGGTTTGGGCAAGGCAGAATTGGCCCAGACTTGGAAACATTAGCCATTAAGTATCTGAAGTTAATATAGTAAACACTAAACATTAGCTGTAGGAAAGCTTAATTGACCATGATTATAGGGCCAGACACAACTTACCCTAAATTGGAAAAATTAGCCGTTGGACAGCTTAAATGCAATAGAGCAAGGCAGGACCATACATGATGATCCTACCAATTAAAAAAGATACCCACTAAGTAGCTGTTGTTAGCACAGCTGAACTGGCATCAGCTGAGTGTCAAGGTCAACACTGAGGTGTTGGGGAAGAGGAGTATTAGCAGTCCACATTCTAAGTAAGGAGATGGGTCTCTCTGTAAAACCCCTGTTGAACTGAAGGTTCTCTCCGAAAGGATACTGGATACTGGGCATTACAGAACTTGGCCTCAACACCCTGTAGTCCAGTGGTTCCTCAGTCTCTAATGTGGCTGCACTGGCCCTAGATCTGATGTAGTCTGTGATCTTGCAATTGTGGCTGGAAGAACAAACTGAAGTTTGCTGTGAGCCTCCTTCAGCATTGCTGTTACTTCTTAGACACAGGGGGGAATGTTGAACCCCAAGATACAGGTGGATATGCTTGCTCACACTCTTGTCTAGCAAAGCAGCTTTATTGCCCTGCAGCTGGCTGCTGTTACTGCCTTCTGGGACCAGCCACTGGGACCAGCCCCAATGGCCACAAACTCCCTAAACGCTGCGCTTTCTACCAGGCTTAGCAGCAACACACTGCTGGGGCCAAAGGCTGAATCTCCTTTCTATCCTCCACTGAGGAAGCAATTGATGGAGCAAGAGGGGGTTGATGAATGAGGAGGGTGAATGGTGGCTACTTGGGCATGAGGAAGGTAACATCTCGGGTGCCTGTATGTTTTATGTCTGCTGCTCCCACTTGGTTCTGTGGTGCAGCATTATATCCTACTGCATAGTTGAGGTTGCCAAATTTGGCGTACCTCTCTGTAAGCTTTTTCAGAACAGATGCACAAGAATGGGGACATTTCTGCTGACAGACAGTACTGACAGGCACATTCAGACACAGAAAGTCTAGCAGACACAAAGACAGACATCTAGTCCTCAAAAAGGATAATTTTTGCGCTTAACACACTGACTTTACGAAATATAGACAATGGCAGCAATCCTACATTTTCATTAAGATTAATCTTTTTGACCTCTCTTGAAGGAAATTACAATTTATGAAATAATTCTAGTTACATCATTAGTCAGGAAAGCAAAATGCTAAACTGAAGAATGATTTCCAGTTATTAAATGATTTACCATGGCCATTCTACCATTGGAACATCATTTAAACCAAATGTTTTTGAACGTCCATAAATCCAAAATGTCACAATCAGCAACCTCCAGAAGACATTTATTAACAGTATGACTAGAACAAGTAATTAATATTAATAAAGACACATAAAGATGACAGCTTCATTAATACCTTAAAGGGGCAACTGGCAAAATCTGAATCCTCGTCATTTAAGATGAACAAAATTCTGGCTTACTGTTTACTTAAAGGAGAACTAAACTTATTTTGTTTTATCCTAATGTGAACTTTTTTCCCCCCCGAACATCTATACATTGTAAGATTATTTTCTAGTAAGTTGCATTTAGTACATGTAAGTAATAGATTATGTAACAAAGAAGACTTCCTTGTTGTTGACAGTACAACTCACAGCCCATGTGGGCTTTATAGAGCCACGCAGCTCTATCCAACCCATCAAGTCCAACCCATATAGCAATATTCTCATTTCCTGTCTAACTGTTGATCCAGAGGAAGGCAAAAAAAACAACAAATTTATGAAGGGGAAAAAAAAATATTCCTGGCAATTGAAATTTCCCTGGATCAACTCTACTTTATGTATCAATAACAGTAACTTGCAACATTCCTTGTTTGCAGAAACTATCCAGCTTTTTTTTTAAACTGACCAATGAACCTGCCATAACAACGTCCACTGGAAGACAGTTCCATAGCTTTAGCGTTCTCACAGTGAAAAACCCTTTCCGAACTTGAAGCCTAAACCTTTTTTCTTCAAGTCTTAAGGGATGGCCACGTGTCCTCTGACATTGTTCGCTCTATTGGCGAACAATGCCCCAGATAGTTTATTGTATGGCCCACACAAGCACCTTTTCTCCAGCGTACATAATAATAACTTTTCCAGTCTCTCTTCATATTCAAGCTCCCCCAATCCCCTTATTAATTTAGATGCCCTTCTCTGAACCCTTGCCATTTCAAAGATGTCCTTTTTTTTCGGGTCCGACACTAAACCCCCAACATATCTCCCTTACATTCATGCATACTAAGAAAATAAAAAATTACCAAACTCAAGTTTTGTTTTTCTTTGATCTGTGGGTTTGTTGGTAGAGTAACTAATTTGTACTTATATTTTTGTACAGAATCTGGGTGTATAAAACAGTAGGATACAAAGTTGGCAACAAAGGCGCCTAAGTGGCGCATTTACCCAGAGTTGATGGGCAATAATATGGAGTAAAAATCAATAGCGAACCGGTTAGCATCACTTTAACTCCATATTACCGCTGGATGCGAGAGTTACGCAAAAGACACGCGCACCTGGTGCTAACAATTTAATATTGCGTTTGTATCTTAGCGCATGATTTCAACAAAATGGTTTTGGGATTAACCTACATGGGCTAACGCGATGCTGAATTGCGGATCGGAGATTTGCCTGGAGCAAAAGCGGCTCTGGGTAAATCTCTACCAAAGAGTATCTTACAGTAGCTTTTATAAGAGTTCTTTAAAGTGCAAAATTAGATTTAAATAACAGGTCTAGCCTTTATAATATAATTAATTATGGCATATTTAAATAAAAAATTTTACAGAGAAACAACCTTTCATACACAAAGTATGTGTACATTTAATCAGATTTACTGATAGTTGCACATTCCTGCAATATATTCTGATTGATATTTTTTTTTAAATGGAAGAATGTTTGTCTAACGCACTCTGAATTCCAATGCTTATATTCTGCCTAACTCAGCTCCTTTTGAGATTACTATTTAACTTACAGTACCATTTATTTATTATTATTTGCTCTGTTAAATTCAGTCTTCCGCGTCAACATAGGGGAAAATAAAATAAAAAAAGAAATGGCAAGTAATTGAAAATATTTCTCATTGGAGACAAAAATAATATACCATAGGTGTATTTGGAATGCTAGGAAATTTTATGTGAAAGTGCACTGGAGATAAATAACATATTTTTGTAAAAAAAAAAAAATCTGCTTTCTTGATTCAGTCTCACTTGGTTACATTTTATATTTCTAGGAAGTTACTGTAAGCGATCGATACCGTTGCTTTTGTGTGTGCGTCTGAGCTCCACTTTGCGACCTCTTGGTGATACGGTTACTGGCCCGAATAGATTTGTGACAAAGGCATTTATTTATTGCAATTGGAAAAGTGTATTTAGACAATAAAAGAACATTTTATTTTGTTTTACGTGGTTTCTTAAAGTCATTGGCAGCTTCTGAGGGAACAGTTGATTACACTGTCTTTGAGAATATATTGAACAGCTATATTTTTTCTTTGTTCACTTAAGGATATTTAAAAAGCAATGCACATTTTTATATCAGTGCTAGACATGGGTTTTTCAATTGCATAACCTTAAACATAACCAGAAATTGTATGAAATTGTAAACCATCAAAGATATCACAGCCAATAAATAGCAGAAAATATTGAGGTCACTAGTCACCAAATTAGTTATTTACCAAATGTGCCTAGATGGTATATGCGGACCCTTTTCCTAATCTCTTGTGAATGTAACTGCAAGGCTACCTATTTATATTGATTTTTCACAGGCATATCTGAAAAGCCAAGTGACAGGGTTTATCTACTCCAATAACATGCAGCCAATCAGGGAAGTTCCAGTGTGCAACCAAAAAATAAATAGATACCTGAAAATTTGGGGGGCAATGTGTCATAGTTAAAAGATATACACTGACACAAACCTTATGCATTGCTCATATTTTGAGGCTGTATACCAAACTTTTTACAGGGTGTTTTAGGCAGCTGTGTCAAGGTGTTGGCAGGTTCACAGAATATGAGAGCACTGTTTAATGGTTCCCCGGTACTGCAGGAGGGGAGTACCTGGGACACTTACTATTTTAGTTGGATGTAGGAGGAAATATGAGTCCAGGAGACTGTTCAGGAGCAGACACAATGCAGGAGTTGGATACTAGAAATACTGCTGGAACAAAGGTGGAGCAGAGGTTGGAACAATGATGCTAGAGCTGTAACTTGAACAATGCTAAAGCAGTAACTGGAATAATACTAAAGCTGTAACTGGAACAATGCTGAAGCAGTAACTGGAACAATGCTGAAGCTGTAACTGGAACAATGCTGAAGCTGTAACTGGAACAATGCTGTAGCTGTAACTGGAACAATACTGAAGCTGTAACTGGAACAATGTGCTGAAGCAGTAACTGGAACAATGCTGAAGCAGTAACTGGAACAATGTGCTGAAGCAGTAACTGGAACAATGCTGAAGCAGTAACTGGAACAATGCTGTAACTAGAACAATGGTGAAGCTGTAACTGGAACAATGCTGAAGCAGTAACTGGAACAATGCTGAAGCTGTAACTGGAACAATGCTGAAGCTGTAACTGGAACAATGCTGTAGCTGTAACTGGAACAATACTGAAGCTGTAACTGGAACAATGTGCTGAAGCAGTAACTGGAACAATGCTGAAGCAGTAACTGGATCAATGCTGAAGCAGTAACTGGAACAATGCTGTAACTAGAACAATGGTGAAGCTGTAACTGGAACAATGCTGAAGCTGTAACTGGAACAATGCTGAAGCAGTAACTGGAACAATGCTGAAGCAGTAACTGGAACAATGCTGAAGCAGTAACTGGAACAATGCTGAAGCAGTAACTGGAACAAGCTGGAGTGGACACTGGAACAAGGCTGGAGCTGATTCAATACGGAAACATTATACTGTATCACACAGGAGAGCTGAGGAACCAGGGAGCCCAAATATGCCAGCACAAACGACAACCGGTCGCCTGCGGAAGGAAGGAGTCATTTAAACTTTCGCACCATGCAGCGTGGTTGCATGGTGACGTCACGGCCCAGATCATTTGCGTCACCAGTCCAGGAGCGCACCCCAGTGGGTTGTAGCCGGACCGGGAGAACAGGTAAGTTCCTTACACACTGTCTACAAAAAAGATGTACTGTAGTAAGAATTAAGATGTTTAAGTCCTTGTCTTAAATCGTTCATAGAACCTGAATATACATTTTATATTTAATATCTATGGATTTTTTTATTGCTATTGTCTTTACTGTTTTGCTTATTTTGACTTTATTTGAATCACATTTCTTTTTACTTGTTTGAATTATCTATACCTAAAGGTATAAAATTAGTATCTGCATTTTGTTTCTGGGAGAAGTACATTTTGCTTTTTACGGATAATTAGTAGATGAAATACTCAACAAAAATAATATTTAATTACCGTATATACTCAAGTATAAACCAACCCGAGTATAAACCGAGGTACCTATTTTTACCTGAAAAAAATGAGTAAAAATGATTGACTCGAGTATAAACCGAGGGAAGAAAATATGAACACTAATGTTCAATATTTGGTACCATAAAAATAGCAGAATGCAGTTATCAACTATTCCATGGCACTCCAGATGTTCGTAAACTACAACTCCCAGCATGCTTTGGTGGCTGGGAGTTGTAGTTTCTAAACATCTGGAGTGGCAAGCTCACATAATAAAATAATGCAGTTTCACATCATAATTAAATGCCTTTATTCACAGTGCCCCAACTAACCCCAACCCCCACCCCTCCACAGATTTATGGTACTAGCCCACCCCTAAACCTATACATAAGATTTTCCTTACTGTAGGCTGAAGAGGGCTGACAGGCTCTGCAGGTTTGTATGTGAGTTGGCACTACGAGGGCATGTGAGTAGCAGGCTCCCCCAGCTGCTGAACCCGATCAAGTCCAACCATGTGGAACATCTCCTCCAACATGTCCTCCTTCCAGTCTCACACATTGTCATTCTGGGCTCGGTGGACTCTGACTGAGCAGACAGAGCTGCACAAGGTGCCGTTTCAGAGATCGAGAGGTGGCTGTGAGGGCTCCTCCATCCTCCCTCTATGTCCGGTGCAGTCAGGAGGCGGTGCGTAAGCGGGACGTACGTAACTTACTTCCCCGACGTGCCCGACGACGTCCCTGACGTGCCCACACGTGCACCTCTGACTGCTCCGGGTTTCCTCACTACACTGCCGAACGCTCTGCTACAGGTAGGCTGCTTCTATGCATATGACCCGAGTATAAACCGAGGTCAGGTTTTAAAGGTATTTTTAAAACCTAAAAATCTCGGTTTATACTCAAGAATATACGGTACTCAATAAACTGCAATTTAAAAATAAAAATTACCAAATATTTTATGTTAATTAGGGATGGCCGAAACTACATAGTTTTGTTCCGTTTTCGGATTCCCAGATCTGGGAAAATCCAAAGTTTTGAAGATCCTAAAATGGAACGAATTTTCAAAGATTTCGAATGTACAGGACTATTTTCGATAATTTTTGAAAATATCTTTGAACATTCGAAAATCCTCAAAAATACGATCGGAGACCACTTTCGAGTTTCCATCTTATTTTCGAATGTTCAAGGCTACAAGGCTATTTTCGTATTTTCAAAAATTATAAAAAATAGCTCCATAAATTCAAAAATTTGTTCCCAAAATCCATAGGATCCGTCCGGGTTCAGACTGATATTTTGGATTTTGGAACCAAGGGGTTCCGTGTCGGATCGAGTTTGTGTCGGACCTGGATCACATCTCTAATATTAATATAAAAAGCTAATTATAAATAAATATGTGTTATTCTGTACAGAAAACATGTAATAGTCAAAAAATTAATTGCTGTATTGTTTTACACTAATTCTTTGCTCTAAGCAGAGATATTATTTTGCAAGGCAAAAATAAGAAAATACTGTACAAAGGACTTTCCACCTGACAAGAAAATAGCTTTGTTCTATGTTTCTTTGAAACTGTGAATGGAGATATAACCATCGGCATTTTTTGAAGATATAAAAAATAGAAAATCATGAAAGCAGTAAAAGAGGAAGTTCTAAACACTACAAGGATTCTTGGACTTGAGACTCTAGTCTAGAAGGCCACATTTGGAATATGCGGTGCAGTTTTGGAATCCCATATACAAAAGGGACATCTTGGAAATTGAGGCAGTTCAGAGAAGGGCAACTAAATTAATAAGGGGAATGGAGGGTGAATAGCAGGCAGATTAGACAAAGTTAGGGCTGTTTACATTGGAGAAGCGGCGGTTGCGTGGGGACATGATAACCTTATACAATATATTAATGGCCCATACAGTGAACTCTCTGGTGGCATTGTTCACTAATAGGTCATATCCGAGGACTCGTGGACATCCTTTAAGGTTGGAAGAAAAAGAATTTCATCTTTCAAGTTAGGAGAGGTTTCTTTACAGTGAGAACGGTGAAACTGTGGAACTGTCTTCCAGCAGAGGTGGTAATGGCAAGTTCATTGAATAACTTTAAAAAAGGCCTGGATAAGTTTCTAAAACTAAAAAATATTGAGAATTACTGGTATTAATGCATATAGATCTGGTTGATCCAGGGATACTTTCGATTGCCGTTGGAGTCAGGAAGGAATTTTTTCCCCCTTTTTTTAGCTGGGGTTTTTTGCCTTCTGGATCAACTGTTAGGTAGGGTTAAAAAAAAAAAAAAAAAAAAAAAAAGTGAATAGGTTGGACTTGATGGACGAATGTCTTTATTCAACCTTAATTACTATGTTACTATGTTACTATGTTACTCTACCACAGTTGTAAACAGCATCTATGCATTTTGGTGTGGTTAAATAAGAATCATTGTCTCTGTGCAAATTAAAGTTGCACAGAAACAAGGTTTCAATGCAAGAAACATGCATTTTATACAAATCAGTTTAACTTAACTCAATGGGTCAATGGTAAAGGACTGAGATTTAGATTTAAAGAAAAAATGTAATTGTATTGTAGTAAAACCTATTAAAAAAACATGCGCATGATTTTTGACACTAGCTAACAGTAACATACAAAATACTAGGGCACTAGCTAACAGTAACGTAGATTCAGGTGCACTGCCCACTTACAAATAGATTAACTGAAGCAGAAACAAACACAAGTAGAAAAATATGGGCACACGTTTTAAAGGGGATCTCCACTAATTTTTAAGTTTAGTTTTTTCAGTTTAATTGAAGAATGGAAGGTAAAGAAGCTATGTCTTGCCTCCCCTTCTTCAATTGAAGAATCAAAGGAGAACTTACCTGTGAATGGTCCAGCGATGGCTCAATGACATATGTGGAGATTTTGCATATCTCCACCCCTTACTCTGGGAAACCTGGGAGGGAGAAATAACTCCTTGTTTTTTAGGTTTTGTGGGCAATGCTATTCATATAGCATGAGGCTGCATAATACTTTCTGTTTTACGAAGAACTCTATTTAATCTTATGCTTTGTGGAGGGCTTTTTTCTCCTTTTGGCCCACCTCACCTTAAGCTATATAGCTGCCTACTAAACAATGTGCTGTAAGTATCTTCCTTTAAACAGTTGTGTGATAAGATTTATACAAAGAGAAAATATTAATGCCTCCGAATGGTAATTTTTTAAAAATTACATTTTAGGTGAAACTGCTAGGAGAAAACAATTTAATTGGATGCTGAATGTTTTGTGACTTTTGTATACTAGATTTTTTGGCAGCCAAGGTCAGGAAAGGAGGAGTGGAGAAGGGGTCTGGGAAGGGATGGGACACAGATGCCCTAAATAAATATAATGCTAAATTTGAGGCTATAACTATGAAAAACTATTAATCCCTTATATCCATGCCCCGATTTACAATTAGTAAACAAGGTAAAAATCACATACCAGTAAACTCCCCCCCCTCAAAAAAAGAAAAAGAATCTTACATTTCTTGAAAAGAAAGAGTAAAAAAGAGTGAAAGCAGTCCATACAGAGCTATCCTGCTGAAAATATAACAATCTTCTCTGGTGCTGCACTCGTTTTAATCAGTAGAAAAAAGCACAGTGGGGAGAAGAAATTGTGCTCTTAAACATGACAACAAAATGTTCAGCATGGATAAAGCTATAGCTGAACATAACCTGCATAGATAATTGTTTTTTTCCATAGCTAGGCTACAACTAAGGGTCATTTTTTATGGTACTCACATATGCCTGAGTATTTGTTTGAAATCATGAATGAATTCTGCAGCTCTCAACACAATCCACTCAAGAATAAAACATTTCAAATTTAGAGAAAAACTATGTATAAAAAGAACATCTAGGAAATGCTCACACATACTAATTTTTAAAGGTGCACGATGTCCAAAATAACTATTTGATTGTTTTCATGGACACATCTGTCTATTGAGTAACATTTTCTAATTTTTCAGCAAGATAATATGGTTTTAATTGTATTATTTATCCAAACATGCAACAATACTTGCGCATAATGCAGATTTTTAAATATTTGTATATATATTTCTAGTAAAAAATTGGGACTAAAACAGCAGCATGCCAGGTTACACTGGTTTGCCTACAGAAATCCAAAAGTGTGCTACTAAATTATGGTAAAAATAAAGATTGTTTTACCATATTAATCCAATATATGTAGTAAAAAGTAGAGTACTGAGATACTGCTCTGACCTGAGAAAGAGGGTTGATCCCTCGAAAGCTTGTCTACTAAAGTAAACTGTTAGTCCATTAAAAAAGTATCTCAGTACTCGTTTTACTACTAAATTATGGCAGTGGAAACATTTACACTGCTCTAACTAACAATTTTTGTAAATACATATATTGTAATAAAATTTGAATACAGTAAATGCAGATTAACTTTCTTCACATTAAGACACCTATGTATTGAGTAACTGTATGTTTGCTCTATACTAGTTAAAATAGAGCACTAACAAATCTTGGTAAATATAAATAATGGGATATGCAGTGCACACAATTTGATTTTGTGTTTGCACAGTTAATATACAGTACAGGAACATACAGCAGCATTGGTGTCACAGTTAAAAAAGATTGAGAAGCACTGATAAAATGTCTTCAAATCTTTCTCTTTGTTACTATTAAATATTAGTCTTACATTGTTCAGCATTATTCAATGTAGCAAACTGTAGAATGCAGATATAATTATACTATTATATTATCTGCTAACAATATATTCTACTGCAATTTACTGCATACTGCTGCTTACAATTAATCACGCTATAGAAGTTGGGAGTCTGCCAGCACAAGAATTAGGGAGTACACTCAATAGAATGAGTGCATCCTCTCTCACTGTGAACCTTTAATGAGCCTGGTGTTTAAACAAAACAGTGATGGACCAGCAACCCAGCAGAAGTTAGAGAAAGGGTTATTCTTCCAAACAACAATATGAAACTATAAAAATATAAAACTTTTGACAGTAAATGTTCTGGGAGATATTGTCTAATCAACTTGTGTAACAGTAATTTGTGCATTTATTTCTTTAAATTCACACAGTTGTGATGTATTGAGATTTTATATAAACAATATTTTACTAATGTGACAACAGTCATATTACTTGGTTGGCATTTTATACCTTTGGGAAATAAATATAAAAAAAATAAATCCGCGCCCATGTGGCTGAATTCTGATGTAAAGAGGGAAATAGGAAGAAAAAAGCATTTAAAACCTTTAAGTCAGAGGGAACAGAAACAGTCTTTAGGGATTATAAGAACTGTAACTGTAAGGAGTGTAAGAAAGCAATCAAAATAGCTAAAATTAATAATGAAGTTAGGATAGCTGAACAAAGCATCACTAAGCCTTAAAAGTTTTTTTAAGTATATTAATAGTAAGAAGATGAGGACTGAAAATATGGCACCATTAATTTATGGGGATAAGTTAGTTAGGGAGGATGGCGATAAAGCAAATGTCTTGAATATTTTTTTCCCCTCTGTATACACTTTAGAAGATTCAAGTACAGATATTATAGAGTATAGTAGCAATAATGGTATAAAAGATGCAAGTGCACTTTGGTTAACCAAGGATATGGTACAAATACAAATAAATAAGGTTAATATTAATAAATTACCTGGACCGGATAAAATACATCCTTGGGTCCTTAGGGAGCTAAGTTCAGTTTTATCTAGGCCATTGTTTCTTATTTTTGCAGATTCCCTCATGTCCGGATGTGGGCCTCTGGATTGGAAAAAATCTGATGTTATTCCAATATTCAAAAAGGATAGTCCTTCACAGTAATTAAAAACCTGTAAGTTTAACATCAGTGGTGGAAGAGATACTGAAAAGTTCTAGAGTATGTTTCAAGGACTTACATTATAAGTAGTAACCAGCATGGATTTAGGATGAATAGATTTTGACAAACTAACTTGCTTGGCTTTTATGAGGAAGTGAGTAGAAATTTAGACTCTGGCATAGCATTAGATGTAGTATACTTGGATTTTGCAAAGGCTTTTGATACAGTCCCCCATAGGCGACTAATGTATAAGCTAAGGTCTGTTGGTCTGGGGAGGCACATTTGTACATAGATAGAAACTTGATTAATGAATAGGATGCAGAGAGTAGTTGTTAATGGGGTTTCATCAATATGGACTAAAGTGCTAAGTGGGTGCCACAGGGTTCTGTGTTAGGACTGCTTCTATTTAATCTGTTTATTAATGATTTGGAAGTGGGTATTGTCAGCAAGGTTTCTGTGTTTGCTGATGACACAAAACTTTGTCGACCATTAAAAACTTCAGAGGATGTGCAATTGTTGCAGGGGGTTCTAGATAGATTGTCACATTGGGCTGCTAAGTGGCAGATGAGATTCAATGTTGATAAATGTAAGGTGATGCATTTTGGACTTGTAAAAATCCTTGTGCTGCTTGCTGCTTATACTATAAATGGCTCTGTATTAAGTGAATCCCTGTTGGAAAGGGATCTTGGAGTTTTGGTGGATAACAAACTTAAAGGTAGCAAGCAGTGCCAGGCAGCAACAGCTGGAGCCAGCATGTTATTGTCTTGTACAAAGAGAGGTATGGATTAAAGGGAGGCAAATGTTATTTTATCCTCTTTACAAAGCATTGGTAAGACCTCATTTGGAATATGCAGTGCAATTTTGGAATCTTGTGTACAAAAAGGACATCTTTGAAATGGAAAGGGTTCAGAGAAGGGCAACTAAATTAATAAGGGGATTGGGGCAGCTTGAATATGAAGAGAGACTGGAAAAGTTACAATTATGTATTCTGGAGAAAAGGCGCTTGCTTGGGGATATGATTACTGTGTATAAATACATTAACGGGCCATACAATAAACTTCGGAAAGGTTTTTTCACTGTGAGAACGGTAAAGCTATGGAACTGTCTTCAAGTGGACGTTGTTATGGCAGGTTCATTGGTCAGTTTAAAAAAAAAAGCTGGATGAGTTTCTACAAACAAGGAATGTTGTAAGTTACTGGTATTGATACATAAAGTAGAGTTGATCCAGGGAAATTTCCAATTGCCTCTTGGAGTCAGGAAGGAATTGTTTTTGCCTTCCTCTGGATCAACAGTTAGGCAGGAAATGAGGATATTGCTAGATGGGTTGAACTGGATGGACATATATGTCTTTATTCACCCTCAAATACTATACTATACTATACTATACTACTTTGTTTAAATTCACTTTGTATATGTTCACCTGCATTTGTTAGTTTATTTTGCATCTGTTCCTAATATACAGCAAATATACATACAAATATTAAAAAACTATCCATTTTTGTATCCAGCCTCACTCCTGTCTAAGTTTAGATTTTCTGCCCATACCACAAATCATAACTAATAAAAATGAATGTAATCAATGTAATATACCAAAAGTGTCTGCTTTTGCAGTGCTCTCTAATGTAATGCTGGTTAAGAATTTTATACATTTTTACATGAATCAAAAGCTGCTATTGGCATAGTAGGTGAGATTGCACCGGGAAGCCTATAGCAGTTCCTGGTGCATTGGCAATGGTCATTCTGGATGGAAATTTACCCCCGCTCACGGTCAGCCCCCTGTACTGAGTATAGGGACTCGGCCACAATTGTAGGGAATATGGCAATCAAGAACAATCTCCCTATACTTTATGTAGGGAGAATGATCGTGACAGTATGTAGCCATATCTTTCAAAGAAGACAGACAGAATCATGCTCTGTGTACACTGTAAATACAACCTAATAGTACTAGATAGCTTAGACTTTAAATGTAAAGTGTATTCTTTTGTTGCTGTTCTGCTCTGTTCTAGGACCCTCCTATACCCTATCTTAAGTCTTTAAACGTTTCTGTCTTCCTCCTTATGCTATGTCTCGTGTTCAGCTCCGCCCCACGAGATTGGCCAAATCCCTTTGCCAGGGAAAGAGTGTTCCCGTTCGCAGAGCGTGCGCCTGACGTCAGTGTGCAGTGACGCCAGGTGCATGCTCTGCGAATGGGAACACTCTTTCCTTGTCAAAGGGATTTTTTTTGTTTCCAGTAGTTTTTTTGAATTGAAGAATCAAGATGAATACAAGACACATACTGAAAGTTAAACTACACTATGTAAAAGCCACATTTAATGTTTGTAGATAAGGTCATCCTAACCTATTTATGATTTCATACCACCAATGCATTGCCAAATATGTTCCTATACATCTTTTGCAAAACTGTTAAAATCATTATTATCACCAATAATAACTGAGACCATCCAGCTATTTGATTCCCATACACAGAAGTTTAAAAATCCCTGCTGGAGGGCAGTAGAAATTTTTGAGCAAATAAAAGTACATTATAAAAGATCTGTAACATCAAATAATAAAAATTATTTACATATACTATAGTTGTTTCTTCTATTGAATACATACAAAGCAACAATTATCAATACAGCATTGTTTAGAATAATCAACTGTCTAATTGTTCAAAATAGACACGATGGTGGGGGCAGAATAGATTTGGAGAGTACGTTCTCTATCTGGTATTATCAGAAGATTTTTTGGCCTGACCAGACAGATGTTTGGACATGCTGGTAAACCACAGATGATGATATGGCCTCTAGGGACCCCACTAAACTTTATTCTTTAAAATCCTATTGTGAATGCTTTTCTCCCCAGAACATCTATACATTGTAAGATTCAATAGTAATTGTACTTTGCAGTAAATAATAGATTCTGTAACCAAGAAGACTTCCATGTTGTTGCCAGTACAACTAACTGCCCATGTAGTCATCAAAGATCCAAGCCACCTGACCCCAGCATTCTCTATGCACAGACTTTCCTTTTAAAGCTATTATTTCTAGTTTCTCAACATATGTTTTACTGCATTTTTATTACAGTACATTTCTATTCCAGTATATTTTGCATTTAATATCTTTTGAATCAGATCTCTACTATGTCTTTCATTCATGAGATATGTCATTTCAGCTATTTTGCATTTATTTGCATGAGCCTAGAGTTGAAGTGATATACTGCAAAGCTTTCAAAGGAAATAAAAAAACGTTCATATGACAAACCGATGTGATATATTGCTAAATTCTTAGTTCTGAAAAATACAGGTATGTATGCCGTTTAGTTTATAATGGTACTGGCTATTGCAGAGGAAATAACATGCCTAAAATAGCCATAGTTATGCAGCATTGACAGAATTGATAAGGATAACTGTATCAATCACAATTCTGTACATGCCCAGATGTGAGTAGAAGAGACATGCAGTTAAAGTGTCAAAAAAAACATTACGTACAATAGAGATTATAATGCAGATCAAGTAAAAAATGGGTTGTGTGTCAATGTGTAACTTAAGATACTAAAGGGGCTATGTACCAAGAACCGCTATCGCAAAGATGGTCTAAAGTTAACAAGCGTTACTTGTATTCAATAAACCGTTTGCGATTAATAGTACACAATTGTTTGCTCTAGAAAGTCACGTTAACAACTTAACGTGTGTTTTCGTACTAAAGTTGCGTGAGTCTTGAAACATTGCGTTATAATAAATCACCAACACTTTTCACACCATTTCTTGCAGAATTAAAAGCCATAAAATGGAAATGTGGATACAATTTATTTTGCCTTATGTATTGTAAAGGTGATTAAAATACTTAAGCAGAGTAAGGAGCGCCACATACATTTGTAGCCCTTCTATAGATACCAACCTACATGTACATGTATGTAATGTGTCATTTCACCTAAATATATACACATATATATGTCATGTTTATATATATATATATATATATATATATATATATATATAAATGTTTAAATATATAAAAAATACAAAATATACTTTCCCTTTAAAACATTATGCTGGTGTTAATTATAATTGGATTGTTTAAGATCATAAGTAGTGGCTACAAAAATATTTAACTAATTGTATTATCTTTACACACTATAGTTCATAATGATCATACATTAATAAATGTTTTGCGTTGCATATATAATGTAACATTCATAAATATTTGCTTGCAACACACATGCATGATTAACTTCTTATTGGTCCGTGTCAACCAATGACACATTAGAAAATGGGCCAGTCTTGAAGGTGAGATCACATGATAGCGATGTCGACATATACCGCCTCTCTGTACATTGCCCTTTTTCTTTTAACGTCTCATTAAGACCATCATTGTGGTGGCGTTACAAACGCTCTAAAATATCATGTTACATTTACGTATTAATGGTGTTAAAATTTGGTACATTACTTGCGTTAAGTGTTGATAAAATCCCGGTAAGACATTAACAAAACTTTAAGACCTAATTTTGCATTAGCGGGTCTCGGTACATAGCCCTGTAATTTTCCTAGAAAAATTTAAAAAAAATAGAGCGAGGTAAATTAACAAAAAAGTATAAAAAAGTTTTAATAAAGTTAGATCCTTTGTGCTTATGGTGTGTTTGGAGTTGTTTGAATGGGTGATTTACAGGTGGTCAGCTGCTGAGCCAAACAATCTACTTATCTAGTCTTTTAATATATTAGAATGGCTGCGCCACCCTCCTCTCTCCCAAAAGATAAAATCAAATAAAATAGTCTTACTGTCCCAATCAATTCAATAAAAGCAAAATCTAAAAAATGATATAAAAATACTTACTTTGTCCAGTTTCAAAGTATAACACAGCTTTATTTGATAAAATCAGGTAAAATCCAAAGTTCAGTTTCAGGCCAGTAGACTCCAGTTAAAAACCTTTAAAAGCTTTCCAATCAGTTGCTGTTACTGCTCTGGGTAAAAGTTGCTGTAAATTCCAGTGCTTCTGCCTCTCATCAGGTCCCACTTATAAGCCTGTTAGATGATGTTCCAATGAGTTATGCTGTACCTTGACAGCTTTTTCAAGGAAGTATGAAGTTTCTCTATTTTCTCACTAGCTTAAATAATGATTTTTCACGGGTCCCTGGTGTGATGGTGTCATCCGCCGCTTCCCTGTATTAGGCGTAACGTGATAACAACATGCGTTCCATTGCCGGTGTATTTGGATGCCACTGTTATCTTGAAAACTGGAACTACACTATTTGCTCTCCTACAGTCCCAAAAAGAGCTATTAACAAGCATTTGGTCAGACCCAGAGCAGTAACAGCAACTGATTGGGAAGCTTTTAAAGGTTTTTAACTAGTCTACTAGCCTGAAATTGCACTTTGGATTTTACCCAATTTTATCAAATAAAGCTGAACAACATAAGTCTTTTTATATAATTTTCTATATGGTTTTATAGTATCTTTTTTTTTTTTTTATAACATTGGTTTTTTTATTGGCAGAATTTTTAATTGTTACATTCAGTACTTTTATCACATTATATTAGGCAAGTCAAGTATAACAGCGAAGTACATCATATAACCCGTTGAATTTACAATAAAAAAAGAAAAAAAAACATTATAAACCTTTATAAACCTTATATAAACCTTATATAAGACAAGTAATTAATTAAATAATTAATTAAACAGATATCTTGTCACTTAATCTATAAATTGTAGTATTTTCTCATATTGGTCGTTCCTAACCATTATTTAGTATCTTCGTTAATACCTTTATTGATCATATAAAGAAAATTCTCTTATAACTATTGTGATCTATCGTCCAAATACCAATATTCCCATTTCCTATAATTGGCTGGGAAATTTTGTTGAGATATAGCATATGCTTTTTCATATGACATGTAGTCAGACAGTAAATATATGATTTCTTTCATTGTAGGTAAGGTATACTATGGGGTTTCCAGTACTTAATCTTTTGAGGGCCATGCAGGCATGATAAATTAGGGTTGCCATATGCTGCAGGTAAGTGTTTAAACCTATATTTAGTAGAGCTAATGTTGGTTTTATCGGTATTGTTGTATTAAACATATGGTTCAGGAATTTGAATAAGTTGTACCAGCATTTCCTTATCCGACTACATGACCACCAAATGTGTAGGTATGAGCCGATAGCTGTGCATTCCCTCCAACACGTGGGAGCTTCTTCTTTTGCCCATGATGATATTTCATATGGTGTTCTATAATACCTAAGTAGTATTTTTCTATCTGTCTCCCACGCCGAGAGGCATCTTGTAGATTTAAATGGTTTTATTAGGGAGTTGTTCCATTCTTCTACTGTTATGTGTACTTGCAAGTCCCTTTCCCATCTTTTCATACATGGGAGAGTAATGGATTTATCTTTGTTGTTTAGTAGGTCATAGAATTTAGAAATTGATTTTTTGGGGTTTGTAGGGTGTAGGAAGTGTTTGGTGTTTTGTTTATCTCTGTGATATGTTTTTTAATGAGGCTGGTTATTTGGTAAAACTTTAGAAAATTGGTTTGTGGAACCTTAAATTTTTCCCTAAATTTATCGAATGCAATAATTTTTCCTCCCTCGTAGAAATTTTCAATGTAGATTTTCCCTCTTTCTTGCCATTTTTTTGTTGTTATGTCAGGGATGCATAACGATATACTTGATAAGTCTACATATTTTGTTAATGTCTGTTTCAGATGGTGTGTTTTGATTATTTCTTTCCAAATTTTGATTGTAATGTTGACTGTGTCTAATTTGAATGGTTTTAGTTTAGGGTTAAATATTAATGCTCCGATCAGTGAAGTCATGGAATCTTGTGTTATACTTTCTTCTTCTATTTCTACCCACTTTTTTTGTGTGTTTTTTTTCTGACCAATAGTACCTAGATTGGTCCATTATGGCTGCGTAATAATAATCTTTAAAGTGTGGGTATGCTATACCTCCTGTTTTTTTTGTTTTGGTCATCGATAAGGCATTTATTCTGGGTTTACCATTGGGCAACATAAAGTTGTTTATTCCAATAGTAACCATACCACCAATGAAAAGTGTCATTATTGTAACGCGTGTACTTTAGTTTATTGCACTTATCCAAAATTTACTAATACAAACCTAAACTTTACAAATTTAAATAATTATTCTCCAAACATCTTATATCACAGTTTCGTTAAAAGCAAGCATATATTGGCACATGTGTCAATGGATACAGTGTTCTATTGTCCATAGTCTCTTGTACTTTGTGCTACTGGCATGATGATTATTTTGATTGCCACTAAATTGTTCCAGCTGAAGATCCTATACTCTCCTCTGAATCGCTGTTTGTTAAAGAGCCACTTTGATACTTCAGCGTAATGGTTACACAGACACAAATGCTGGCAATTGCACTTATTCCATAAAGTAAGGTAAGTATAACTACTAACCTGCCGGACCTTTGGCAGTGTGAACACACCGCTCTTATACCACAGCTGGTGGGACTTATCTGGACTGATGTTCACCGTCTCCCCGCTGTTAACTGGGTGGGCTGTTCCGATCCAATTCCCAACTCGCCGATTCCACTCACACACCGATCGGAAGTGGTAGATGTTCAATATATCGTCCAGCCTCTAAGACGAACCAGGGTCGCTTCACCCACCTGTGAGTGCAGAGCGGTGGTCTCTTACCTCCGCATCACTTGCCGGTTTTCGTTATACATACCCTCTGATGTTTGTCCACAAGGTGCCTGCAAATTTTCACTTAGTTATCCAACGCGCGTTTCACCCCAAACACCCAAAGGCGGGGCTTCTTCAGGGATAAATCATTACCTCATTTCCTCTTGTTATCCTTCCTTTTAAACCCACTGTTATTATTTGAGTTAACCCTATAGTTTCCTTAGCAGTTCTCTTTTCGAATATTCAGTCACCTATAGAGTCAAAGACTTTTTTTCCATATATTTCCATCTACTTGCTGGAATGAAACAGAGGTTAACTCAATTATTTAACATCTTCCATGGGGACTTAGCATCGCTACTCTCCTAGTTTACTAACTTTTGTATTATCATATTATTGTACAATCCGTTTCGTCACCTTCGAGTCCCTTACACATTATAATGAGCTCATACATACATTATTTACAAAAAGCAATTGAAAGAGAAATCTTCATTTAGCCCTCTCGGACTTCTTGTATTTAGGCGTACTATCCAGTACATTTCACGTTGCAACAATGTTTTGACCAAGTCACCACCTCTTACTCCTAAGTTTACTCTTTCTACTCCAAAGAAACGCAAGTCTCCTTTCTCACCATTATGTTTATCCCAGATATGTTTAGCTACATTATTCCTAAAATCTTTATGGCTATAGCTCTGAGGTGTTCTTGGATCTTGTTGCTAATTTCCTTTTAGTTTGGCCAACTACATTTCTGACAATTGCATCTTATACAGTATACCACCTGACTAGTTTGACAGTTAATATGACTTCTTATATATGATTTGATGTTATTTACTTCAAAATTGGACATTACGTGAACATATCTACACACCGAGCAATGGAATGAAACACCTCTGTTTCATTCCAGCAAGTAGATGGAAATATATGGAAAAAAAGTCTTTGACTCTATAGGTGACTGAATATTCGAAAAGAGAACTGCTAAGGAACTATAGGGTTAACTCAATAATAACAGTGGGTTTAAAGGAAGGATAACAAGAGGAAATGAGGTAATGATTTATCCCTGAAGAAGCCCCGCCTTTGGGTGTTTGGGGTGAAACGCGCGTTGGATAACTAAGTGAAAATTTGCAGGCACCTTGTGGACAAACATCAGAGGGTATGTATAACGAAAACCGGGCGTTACAATAATGACACTTTTCATTGGTGGTATGGTTACTATTGGAGTAACACTTTTTGAGCAGGTGTGTAAAATTCCACGAGTGCTATAATGGGATACTATTTTGGTTCTTAACCAAAAATGTGTTGTTTAAATAATAATTATTTTTATCCCAAGCACCGCCGTTAATTTGGTTGTTGGAGTTGCATGGCAGTCCACGCTGCCTAAATAATTAAGGTCTTAGGATCCGGTTCAATCCCAATGTTATATTTATAAAGTTGTTTATTATTTTATTTAAATTTGTGAAAAAATGATTTGGTATATGTATTGGTGTTGTCCTGTATTTATATAGGAGTTTGGGAAGTAACATCATTTTTAGTATGGTTACTTTGTTTATCCAGGATATATATTTGGAGTTCCACCCTTCTAGATCTTTTTTGAATTGTTCTAATAGTGGTTCAAAATTATTTTTATATAGGGATGCGGTTTCTTTTGTTAGTTGTATTCCCAAATACAAAATTTGTTCTTGTTCTATTTTATATGGATATCTCGCTTTCAGAAAGATTTTAAGTGTATTTGGTATATGTATTGGTAGTATTGATGATTTATTTTCATTAATTTTATAGTAAGAGATATTCCCAAATTGTTTCAGTGTTTCTTGTAGGTGTGGTAAGGATTTTATTGGGTCTGTTAGTATGATGATAACATCATTGGCATATAATCCAATTTTGTGTTCTGAGTTTCCTATTTTCGCTCCCGATATGTATTTATTATGGTTTCTGCCAGTGGTTCGATGGCTAAGTCGAAAATTAGTGGGGATAGTGGGCAGCCCTGTCTCGTCCCGTTAGTTAGTTTAAAAGAGCATGATATCATGTTTGCTATGAATACTTTTGCTGTGGGGTTAACATAGAGAGTCATTATTGCCTTTTGGATCCAGCCTGTTATGTTATATTTTTCTAGTATGTTTTCTAAAAATGTCCAGTTGATACGGTCAAAAGCCTTTTCGGCATCTAAAGAGATAAGTAGGGTTGGTATTTTTTGATTGTTTGCCCAATTTATGATATTGATTATTTTTCTGGTATTGTCACCTGGTTGTCTTCCCTGAATAAAGCCTACTTGATCCAGTGAAATTAATTCTGGTAAATATGGTTGAATTCTAAGTGCTATAATCTTAGAATATATCTTTATGTCCGAATTTAATAAAGAAATTGGTCTAAAGTTTGTGATTAGATCTGTATTTTTGTTTGGGTATTGGTATTATGTTGCTTGGGTCATTTCTTCTGGAAAGTTCCAGAGTCAATTGCTATATTATAAACTTTTTGTAGATATGGGGTAATTATATCTAAGTATGCTTTGTAGTATTCGTTTATGAATCCATCTTGTCCTGGAGTTTTATTGTTGGGCAAAGTGAATATAGCCTTATTTATTTCTGATATGTGGATAGGATGGTTTATCTGTTTGAGTTGGTCTTCTGTTAGTTTCTTGAGGTGGATTTTATCTAAAAATTTGTTAATCTCTGATTTGGTTGGGTGTTTGGTGGTGATATCATTTTTTATATTATACAGTGTAGAGTAATATTTTGCAAATTGATCAGCTATTTGTTGCGGGTTATATATTTTCCCATTATTTTTATTTTTTATATAGGATAGTATGGTTTTAGAGATATGTTTTTAATTGTTGCTAGTATATTTGGTTGTTTTGGGTCCTTGTGTGTAATAGTTGATATTGAGTCTACGTATATATTTGTCAAATTCATACATGTTGTGTTGATGTAATTTTTGTTTTATTTGTTGTAAGTATTCGTAGTTTTCTTTTGTTGGTGTTTTTTTGTGTAGTTCTTCTTGTTCATTTATTTGTTTACAGAGTTGTAATCTTTCTTTATTTCTCTCTTTTTTCAGGTTTGATGCTATTTTGATGAGTATTCCTCTCATGTAGGCTTTGTGCGCATTCCTAATGAAAAAGGGGATATTTGATCTATGTCATTTAAGGTAAAGTATTCTTGTGAAGGTTCCATTCATCCCAGGTCATGGTATATCTGTTGTATTCAATTAGATCAACTGGACTTGAAATGTAGTTCTTGAAGACGTTTCGCTAGTCATCCGACTGGCTTTCTCATTCAGAATGACTGTACAAGAATCTGTGGCAATTTTGTACCCTGGAAAAATCCCAATTAGCATATCACAGCAAGGTGTGTAAGGTGTGATTTATGTGGCTAAGAGGTGTTATAGGAACGCCCAGAGTAAGGTGTTAAAACAGCATTGTACATGGCAGACAGTTGGTGTCGAACCCCCCCACCTCTATTTAGGCTTGGTTTCTTTATTTTCACATAAATGGCCTCCTTAACACCTCTCTTGAACCAGTCACGTTCCTCGCCAGTATGTTAACATTACAATCTTCAAAGGTATGTCCTTTGAAGATTGCCAATTCCTCGGGTCAGGACTCAGCCGTGTATCTGCATCTTAAGGATAAAAAGAAACCAAGCCTAAATAGAGGTGGGGGTTTTCTCCATATTTGATGGTGAGATGCAGAGGGAACCCCACGAGTATTGTATTTTCCTTGATCTTAGGATATTGGTTACCTCTGAGAATTGCCTCCTCTGGGCAATGGTATATGGAGCTAAATCTGCTAGAAATATAAGTTTCTGATATTCCACTGGCAGTGATGTGGGGTTCCTCATTTCTTTTACTAGTCTATCTTTTATTTGAAAAAAATGTAGTCTAAGGATAATGTCTCTTGGTGCCTGTACTGGAGCGTATTTAGATTTGGCAGTCTGTGTATACGATCCACCACTAAATCCAATTCCGTTGGCGTCTGGTAGAAGTGCTTTAAATAAGTTTTGTGTGTATTCCATGAGCTGGTTATTTTTCACCTGCTCTGGGACATCTCTTATCTTAAGATTATTTCTACGAAATCTGTTTTCTAGATCTGTGATTTTATTTTGAAGTTCTGTTACAGTGTCAGATAATTGTCCGTGAGAATCTACCAGATCATTGTATGATTCCACATATTGTTCAAATTTGTTTTCTATGTGGGTTGTCCTGTCACCAATATCTGAAATATCCTTTTTGAGATCGTTCATTAGGATAGTGAAGTCGGTTATTAGTGCCTTATGTTGTGAAGTAAATAATTCTTTCAGAGTTGAAACTGTGATTGGTTCATCGTGTTTGGGAAATGTATTAAAACAGTCTTTAGTGTATTTCCTTTGCTTGTTGTCATCAATTAGACTCTCAGATATATCCTCTTGATCTGCCATCTCAGGTGCTGAGGATTGTGGGCTATCTGATATATTTGTCATGTGTGTTTTATGTTCTATTATGTGGCTTGGGGAATCACTCAAGTGTGTTTTGTTTTGGTTATTTTGTTCTGGTTCACTAACCTTTCGGTTTCCCTTCTTTTTTACAGGTGTTTGGTTGTCTGTTGAGTCCAGCATTGGACTTGATCGGGAGGCGCGACTCACTTCCTGGGCGCCGGCGCCATTTTGGGACACTTTCCCGGGTCTTTCCCCTGCATTGAAGTAAGCGGTAAGTTTTGTGGGTTTATTCCTCTGCTTATCGGCTTTTCCTCTGGCCATCTTTTCCCCTGTGTTCTCCTCCGCAGCTGTACACGGATATTTGGTTTCCTTGGGCTGGTAGTCACGTTGTTTTAGTAGGGAGAGCTCCGGAGCTCAGGCTGGTGACATCCGCTTTCGCTCCTTGCAGGCCACGCCCCCCCCGGTTTTATAGTATCTTTTATTGAATTGATTAGTATAGTTTTTTATTTGATTTTATCTTTTGGGTGAGAGGAGGATCGTGCATCCATTCTAACACATTAATTAAACACATAAAATAGTTTTGCCTAACAATAAATGGATAGTCCACTAGCTGGAAAAAAAGAGTAGCCTTGCTTTTAAAATATGGGAATTTTCAGTGGAGCCATAATAATATCTGGGCATCAATCTTCCTTCAGATCCCTACTAGCTTTTGCTAGACTATTGGCATAGGTGGAGTCAAGCAAAGGACCTGCTACCATGCACAGAAAAAAAAGACAAAAAACAACACAGCCCTGAGGCTAAATCATGGATGTGATGACCACAGTCACAGCTTTGATTGCATGGAGGGAGGGGCCAGCTTACTCTACCAGATTGGGGACAATTATAATAAGGATAATTAACCTTAAATATATGATAAGTAATGCAGGTAATAAAGTGCAAAATATATCAGTTGGGGCTGGGGGCAGGTAACTGACAATTAACCGATTTTTTGTTTTAAGGGTAGATATGCCCTTTAAATAAAAGATGATTTTTATAATTAAATGATTGTCACTTTTTGTTTAAATGCAAGACATGATTGAGATGCAATGAGAGCAACCATTGTTTTATTACATCATTAAAGTGATAGCACTAAAGAATATTATCTGCTCTCAATGCATCACCCTGTGTATTCCTAAATGGAAACATCAATACAGTAAATCCAATGTAACCACTATGAAGGAGATCTGTCATGGAACAAACACAATTAGTAGTTGCTCTTAAAGGACAGTTAAAAAAAGAAAAACAAAATTGATTCTATTTATTTCACATGTTTATCTGAATCAAATTTTGTATTACTTTCCTTTATATTCCATCTGGTTACTGAGATAAAGCCCATTAGTGTAAGAAAAATCTTCTAGATGAAGAAGCACCTGACATCACTGTAATTTCTCATAAACCTCACACCCACTTTTATAACAGTTTCAGCTTCATCGCTGCTATTTACAAAAAAATGTACGGTACACAAAAAGCAAAAATGCAAAGAATGGTAAAGCTGACAAGTTTATATCTAAAATTATTTTTCCTTTCTTTTTGCTGTGTATATTCATCTGTTGCTGTTTATTTGCATCTTTGATTTCTATATGTCCCATTCTTTATCTTATACTTTTATTTTATATGTTACCAAGATTCTAGTGTAGAATAGATTTAAACACTTTATATAGATTTCACTGCTGTTAATTGTTAACAGGACATCTAAATATTTTCTTAATAAAGTTCCCACTTTATTTGACCTGGTTATTAAAACACTGTCACTACTGATTAGGTCAGACTGAATATCTAGTTATGGAGATCGGACAAACACATTAAAATAATCTGCATATTTCCCGACAATGTCACACTAGTTATTATTCACACGTTGACCCTTTCTAACAAATTTGAATAATCCATTACTGACTTTTGAAGGGATGTCTAAACGAAGTATCAATAAAAGAAAACAGTGTCTTTATTTGTGTAGAATGTTAAAGGGTATCTCCACTGAGGAAAAAGCATTTTTTTTTTTGGTTTATTTTAAAGTACACCATCCCCCAACCCTCCCCCTACCTTTTTCCCCCCAGAATTCCCTTTCGTTTGATGGCAGCAGCATGGGAAAGCTGTGCAGGTTCCTGGGGGTGTGTCTTCCCCTGTGCTGGGAGTGCTGTCACTCAATGTGCATCATCATGGTAGCAGACACACCCACTTGGCTGCAGTAAGAAATCCTTTCCTCCCTGACTCTCTAAGTTCATTTTTCCAGCTGAATATGCAGAGAGAGACAGGGGAGGAAAAGTTAAACCCTCTTCCCACACTACTGTAACAAATACAGGGGAACTTGTGTTGTTTTTAATAAAGATTTGTTTGTGTCTAACTCTAAGATTGATTTCATAGGGGATGCTGGGAATATGAGGCAATCTGGTATGGGAGGGAGTGGGAGAGAGAAAAAGGTAGTGTGTGTGTGTGTGTGTGTGTGTGTGTAGAATCGACCAGACTGCAGTCCCAACGTATCTTCTCACATTATGCGCATGCACTAAAGGAAAGCGCGCGTCGGACATTTTACATGCAGGCAGTCAAAGAAAGTGGGCGGACCTGCACCATCCACAGCGTTCTGGGACAAACTCATTGGATTTCTTCTAAACTACTGCTCAAAGACACAGGATACTGCAGGTACATTTCCACCATCCACATATCTATCCTTACAACCCAGGTGACTTTTAGCAGTGGAGATACCCTTTAAAGGGTATCTTCACTGCAAAATTGTACTTACCATTTTTTTACTTTAATTGAAGTAAAGCTATGTCTTACTTACCATTCTTCAATTAATCCAACATGAGCCAGTAGGTAAATGGTTAAACTTGCCCGCAATCACGTTCCTCTGCTGCTTCCTCTGACAGGCCCCGACTATAGCCACACTCCCTTGGACTATATGCGTATACACTTTCTGTGGGGGCAAGCATGCACAGTAAACACTCTTAGCTAGCATTGGGAGAGGGAATTTCCCACCATGCAATTCACATATAACAAACGTCACCATTCCAGTTACAGCAAAACTACACACAGCAGAAGAGTTTATAATAAAAATCAAGAGCTGAAATATAATAATCAGAGTGGGTATTTAAAGAAATAGGGAACAGATTAACAGAAAGTAGTACAGATTAGAAATACGGGGCTCCCTTTAGACAAAACTTTCCCTCAGGTTTAAATAAGATTAAAAAGAACCTTGATAAATTCTGGCTTGTGATTGAAGGAGACAAATTCCTGAGCAGTGAGACATGGTGCTCACCTCTGTGAATCTATAATAAAGGACACATTGTGTACTAATATAAGCCGATCCCTTCTCTAAATATAAGAAAGTAAATTTTTTTGTTTTCGTCACATAAGGGTGTAATTGCTGTTACAATTAATACATATGTATGTATTAATGACTGAGGTAAAATTTACTCATCCCTACTCGGATGCCCTTTCAAAATAGCTATTAAAATTGCAATACAGATTTTTGCATATATCTCTTAAAATGTCTCTGTTTACTCAAATATCAAATATGTTGGCAAAACCATCGTCCCTTTTAAGAAATATTTCCAACATCACAAAAGTGACATTAAATTAGCATTGGAAAGAACCCTCTCAGATAAAAATAAAACAGATGACACCTGTTGCAAACGATTTTCGGTAAAGGATATACATCTTTTGTCTGATCTCCGACTCTCATATTGATATTGTTATCATCAGTCAGGGAAATGGCTTCCTGACATTAAAGGGCATGTCCACCCTTTAGAAAACTTTTGATATGCAGTAGGGCATGCTCCTCCAGCCCCAACAATATTATTGTTAGAAAGTCCCCTGATCCTTACTTACCATCCCTCTTTCCTGCAAGCAGGGGGCGGGACCGACTGCCGTGTCCGTGATTGGCTGAGAGGCGTCCAATTACGGTCGCAGCTGCTGGGAGTTCTGAACAGCAGAGGAGAGAGGGAAGGTAAGTAAAGAATGGGGTACTTTTTTGCAATAACATTAATGCAGTTGGGGCTGGGGGAGCATGCCCTACCACATACCCAAAGGTTTTAACTTTAAGGGGGAGGGAGAGAAAAACGGGAGGAAGAGGGAGGGCTGCACTGAGCATGCCTCAAACCTTGACGAGGTTGAGGCAGACACAGGCACAGCATGAGTCACACACTGCTTCTACACAGCAGTTTCCTGGACTTTGAAGGGGCACAGCAGGGGAACCATTTTGAGCAGAAATGTAAGGTAAGGCTTGTTTTAAACTTCTTAATGTGGCCAGTAAGGGGTTAAATTTTAGTTTTGGGGGTGGATATAACCTCAGCTGGGGAGACTGAAAGATGCAAGTACTCATTGAATAAACTTCTAAAGCTAATTACTTTTTAACAAAAGCAGAGACACTTTACAGAAAAAATAAATTATATTAACAATCCCTGATTTAATAGGGGCTTAAACCTGTAAACATTTTAAATTAGTACAATTGTTGATGGTTCTCATGCAGCTGGTAATCTAAAGTCCTTTTTAAGTTATGACACTGATACCAAATTAACAGGGAGATTCAATAACACTTCTTGGTTCTAATTTTGCCCCAACCAATCAAATGTTAGCTTTCAAATGTTAACTAAGATCTAATTGGTTGGGGCAACATTAGCACCATTTTTAACGATAAGAACTTTTATTGAATCTCCCTGTAAGAATTGTATGCACTAAAGGCAAATTATGGATTATTTATGTGTGTGCTCTGTGTGTGTGGTCACATTGCATAAATACATGAAAAAATAAGTTTATTTATGTGTGGGGGTGCATGTGTAAATGTTACTGTGCAGAAACTATAGCACATCACAGGTTTTGTGTGCTTAGATGTCATTAATAACCACAGGGTAATTGTAAGATTACAATCATGCTTACTTGTTGCTTGTTTTTGTGTTGCTTTTAAAGTGGTTCACTTTTAATTTACATTGTCTCCTCTTCTCAGTGCAGCCAGCGTAGTTTTTTTTACTTGTTTTTTTTTTTTTTTGGCCTGGTTGCGTGCTTTCCAATTTAGTGGGTGTAGCCAATGAGCTATGAGCAATTGGGCACAAGGCACAACAAGCAGGTGAACGGACATTTTGGCCAATAATGGGCTTGTGTATGGAAAATTGGTCAGTAATTGTGGAGATACTGGCAGTAAGGATCATCAACAATGCTCAACTGATCACCATGTATGAGCCAATTCTCTGACGTAATGGGTGGCGTCATTTGCTTGTCCGTCGTGACAGCACAGGTCAGCAGCCCTGATACAGGCAAGAAGTAACATTAGCATGCTGGCGAATGTTAAATGTAAAAAAATTACATAATTTGCACTTAATAACATTAGACCCTAGTTGACTCGCACAGCCCGGGACTGCAAAATCTTTATAGAGATGGGGACTGTCTTGACATATGAGCAGCTTGATTTTGTTCAAAAAGCTACAATTCTGAAAATAAAGAGATCTGGAATGCTGCCTTAAAAATAAATGAACCATTTATCAAAATGATATTAAAGTATGAACTAATTTGGCCAAGTAATTGAACTAATTGCTTTTATTTATCCAGATAGAATGGCAGGCTTTTTTAAAGCAGCATCATAGAGGAAATAAACATGTAAGCAAATTGAATTTGGTGTGCACTAGGCTTCTATTTTGTATGTACACGTATTAAAGTATAACAGGTAACTTAGGCACTAATCAGCAGGCAAAAGCCTGCTGATTAGTGCCTAATTATTAAAGTCAAGAATAAATTCAACATAGACTGGAGGAGATGAAGAAAGACAGAATTGAAAAAATATAATAGATCACATGTAATCTAAACTATAAAAAAAACCCTACCAAAATATACCATTATACAAAACTTTATGTGCCAGATTACAATGGCTTCTTTTTTCCATATGTAGTTATTTTCTAAATTAAGTAGAAAATGGCTTTTTAGTACGTTTATCATCTCAGACAGGTGCAGCATTGTACTACATTTTTATGATCCTCTCTTGCCATTTGACGTTTTTATGAGAGTGATATTTCTTTTCTAACCATTCCATGGTACTGGCAGTCATTTTTTTTACTTTGCAGTGATGTTTAAACACAGTTTATATTCATGATATCCTTTTAAAGAGCCGGCATATTCCTTTTGTCTCTGCATGAGGATAAATGTTCTTTTTAATGTTAAGTCAGTTTGAGGGCAATGATACTTTAATCTGTGAGTCTTTCTACCAAACTGAAAAAAGGTGTTTTTTGGTGATAACAGTTAGATGTTTTGCAGATGTTTAGATGTTCACAAATATATTATATCAGAAAAGGACGATAAAGTGGAAATATAGAGACTAAGGGGCATATTTATAAAAGAGCGAAAAGTAGCGAAATGTTTTCGCATTCGCTTTTCGCATGGGTTTTCGCCAAAAAGACAGTTAACACTATTTATAAAGGTAGCGTTAACGAATGGCGAAACCGTTTCCGCGAGCTATCGCTAAACCCTTTTCGCCTAACTTCGCAATGGTAATTTTAGCGAAAAAGGAGCAAAAAGGCATAACGCGATTTATAAAAGAGCGAAAGGTGGTTTTTTGCGTTAAAAAGAGCTAAAGATTAGCGTGACCCTGAAGGTGGTGAAAAGTCATTGTTTGAGTGAAAAGGCATTCTAATGGGTAATATGCCTTGAAAAAGCGAACGCGCATTAGAAGGGCGATCGCGCATTAGAGTGTAATATGCCTTGGAAAAGCGACATTAGAAAGGTGAACGTGCATTAGAATGTAATATGCCTTGGAAAAGCGACATTAGAAAGGCGATCACGCATTAGAATGTAATAGGCGAACGCACATTATAATGGAATATGCCTTGGAAAAGCGAACGCGCATTAGAAAGACGAACGCACATTAGAAAGGCGAACGCACATTAGAAAGGCGAACGCACATTATAATGGAATATGCCTTGGAAAAGCGAACGCGCATTAGAAAGGCGAACGCACATTAGAAAGGTGAACGCACATTAGAAAGGCGAATGTGCAGTGCAAAAGAAAATTGTATTCCAATTGAGAAATTCTAAGAAGATTGACTAAATAAGACATGGCTGACTTCTTGGTAAATGTGAGGTGGCCATTTTGAACTTGACATCATTTTCTTGTGGGCTTTTCTGGTTTCGAATGGTTTTCACAATGCAGTCTTCTTAGATGCGTTAAGTTTTCGCTGCGATACTTTTCGCTCTTTATCGCGCCTGTTCGCCTTTTTCAGCTGCGAAGTGTGTTTTTTTCGCTTTTTTATAAATAAGGCGAAACGAAGCCCCAAATGGCGCTATTTTCGCTGCGATGTGCTGCGCTAATTATTTGGCGAAAAAGACAATCCTTTATAAATATGCCCCTAAACAGTCTATAAAATGTATAAAGCATTTGTATATGAAACAGAATGCTACATAAAAAAGAAATTAAAAGTATAATTATATATTGAAAGACCCATAGCTAATATACATGTTCTCAGACACAAAATATTAATTTTGTATAGGATAAGAATAAGACAAGCTTTTGTATTTGGCCTTTATGTGTTTTGTTTCTTTACAAGTTCATACGTTCATACAGCCTGTCATGTTATTTAAATGTAATATTTTAGAAATGCTGGAAAGGAAAAAAAAATTCTTTCTGTAAATGTTTTACCAGATTATACAGTCAGTTTAGCTTTTGTGTTTTTCTTTTTGAAGATTGAATTATATTTAAAAATATACATAGGTAGGCAACCTGGGAATTATTGACACAGGGTTTTCCTTCTAGGGAACCAAAATGTCCCTTGAAGACACAGCAGGAAAGACTCTAAATACCTGTTTACTACAGCTAATTCAGCTTTTAACTCAGTAGGATAAAGTACTTGTACAACAAGTTTATCAAGACAGAGCTATCCCTCATGTTAAATCACCTCAGCTTAAAACAAAAAGAATTATGAATGCTTTTTAACCAACGGAGGGGGAAATGTTGAAAACAAATGGAAATATACAGGGAGATTCAATAAAATTTCTTAGCGTTTAAAATGGTGCTAATTTTTCCCCAACCAATCAGATGTTATCTTTCAAATGTTAAATAAGATCTGATTGGTTGGGGCAAAATTAGCACCATTTTAAACGATAAGAACTTTTATTGAATAACCCTGATAGATTTTAGAAAAAATGGGAATACTCTGAGGTTAATTAAAAACAATAGTAAATTACCGTATGAACAATTTAGCCATGTGCTTTTAGACTGAACTTTAGGACTTCTTGGTGACTTAACACCCATATAATATATAGTAGGCGGGTTGTTATTTTTTTATAATGTACCCACCTAATGGGTCACTATGGGACCCAACTGTACGATAATATCATTATTACAATCAGGAAGTGTACTGACCGTTTCTCTGCCACTTGTTTCTCTACCCTCCCCGCACTGCAGTGACTTCTTTTGAACCCTAAGAAAGCAGGTGTAGCTACTCACATAAATTATCTCTTCAAAAGGGTCTCTTCTACTCCACCTCGTCCTCTGTGGATATCATATACCAATTTGCAAAAATGTAGACGACCCTCAGACAGCAACATGTTTCGGAGATTGTGCTCCTTTATCAAGCTGAACAAATCCACACCGAGTGAACCTTTTAACACTATAGCCACCACCCACATCCTTGGGTGGGGTTACAAAATCCATTAACCCTTTGTGCAAACTAGCAAAAATTCAAACATTGTTTAAAATGCATCAAGATACAGCCAACATTATAATCAACACATTGTAACATTCCAAATATAAAAAATATATAATAAATATTCATATAAGTGCATCCATAAATATTATAAATATTGTAAACTTCCACATTTGTAGGGACTAGTGTATCCATTGATATTAAAGTGCCATTATTAGTATCATTTAAAGTGCCATTAAAGTGCTCAGAATAAAATACATAAAATATACAAGCAAATCGTCTATTAGTATCCAAAGGAACTGCACACTATGTGCCTACCTATCACATAATAAAGACACAATGTTTCCAAAGCATCCTGCTCTTGCCCATTGTTTTAAATGTAACAGTTAGATGCTATACATATACAAAAACAAAATATCCCCATTATTATATTATGACCACATTAGTCTGTCTATAAGATATTATAACTATTCTCAAAATTACGTTTCTGGACAACATGCAGTTTTCCTTCTTTATTCTTAATCCAGATACTTTTCACGTGTTACATCAAAATCTGTTGGGAAAACCAGACAAAAATAATAATTATTCACGTTAAAAACAGCTTTATTGACCAGCTTTCATTCATCCCGTTTGGTGTGTATCTAGTTTTTTTATCCAGATTGCCTCCTGTCTTAGTAATAGGTTAGTGAGATTACCCCCTCTTGTGGGTTTCCTAACCTTCTCTAGGATACACCACCTTAATTGGGCGACTTGATGTCCCATAGTATGAATGTGTCTAGAGACAGAAGTGTCGTAGCGTCCCTGTGGTGTGAAATTCCGGATATCATTTTTATGTTCTTGAATCCGGATTTTCACTCTACGACTTGTTTGACCCACATAGCCCTTACCACAAGGGCATTTTTCACATATTTTCCTCGTAGAATGGAGTTGCAGCAATTGCAAGATAGACATGGGAATGTACCCCTTTTTTTATTTGTACTTTTATTCTGGGGTTCCTGTGTTTTAATGTCTGATGGGCATAATGTATCCCTTATAGATCTACCCTTCTTATAACAAAACATTGGTTGTTCCAGAAAAATTTTTCCATAAGTAGGGTCCTGTTGTATTATAGCCCAATATTTTCTTATGGTGTTTTCAATCTGTCTACTCTTATCACTGTATTGGGTGGCAAACACTGGTCTTATAAGTTTTCCCCGAGTTTTGGATGTAAATAATTCTTCTCTTTGTATTCGGTTAACTTGTTGCCTAGCTGAATGGACTATTTTGGGGTTATACCCCCTCTCTAGAAACCTTTCGGTTAAGTTTGCAGCAGCTTCCATATATCCCAGGTCTGTCGAGCATATATGTTTAGCTCTCATAAATTGGCTCCTAGGTATGCCATAAAAGATCCTGGGTTATGGAAGCTTTTTGCGTGTAATAAATTATTTCGATCTGTATCTTTTTGATACAGTTCTGTTCTGATTGTGTTATCCTCCATTATTAACCGTACATCCAAAAAGTTTATTTCCGTTTGTGAGTGGACGTATGTAAATTTCATGGACTTATGATGCTTATTTGCATGGGTCATCATTTCACTTAGATCTATTTCTGACCCAGTCCATAGCATTAAAATATTGTCCATAAAATGGAAATAAGACAGAATAAACTTTTTGTATTTATCATTAAGGAAAACATCAGTTTCAAGGTTAACTACAAATAAATTAGCAAATGACGGCGCTACCGTAGCGCCCATCAAAGTGCATTGCCAGTAAAACTGGTCGCCAAATTTAAAGTTTTTTTGTAGCACCATTGACAAACAATCCAAAATAAAATAAATCTTGGATGTAGGAAGCCCTTGTGTCAGTAATAGCTCTTCAATACACGCTATCCCTTCTTCTTGTGGGATCGATGTATATAAAGACTCTACATCGATCCCTACAAAGATAGTTTTCCTCGGTAGCGCATCCAACCACTTTAATTTATGGAGAAAATCATTCATATCTCTGACACATGTCCGTAATTGCATGGCCAATGGCTGCAGTGTTTGGTCCACATACTTAGAGAGTGGTTCCAACACTGAGCCAATGCCCGATACAATGGGTCTTCCAGGTGGTTTATTTAGCCTTTTATGGATTTTAGGGAGAATGTACATAACCGTGATTCTTGGAAATTCTGTTATTAAGAAGTCCCTTTCCGCTTGTGTAATAATGTTATGTAAATAAGCCTCCTCCTCCTACAAGTACATCCACTTGTTTCTTAACTTCCACAATGGGGTCTATATTACATAGATGATAATGCTCACTATTACTGAGCTGTCTCGATATTTCCTCCAGGTAGTCTGTTCAGTCACTACAGTTGCCCCTCCCTTGTCTGCGGGTTTAATAATGATATCCCCATTTTGAACTCTTTTGAACTCTCGCGCGATCAGTCCTCTTCTACTGCAGGAAGTCAGCAGCTATCATGCAACCTGTAAAGTAAATGTAAGTATGTCCATACTTACACTGTAAGGGTGGATTATCCCTTAAAAAAGTTACATTGAATCTTATGATACTGATGATACTCCCCCCAAGAGGGAGGGTTATAAACTTGGCATGATTAAGGACCAGCATGGTCCGAAACACGTAAGGCGTTTGTTACCCATTTTTTGTTTGTAGGTGAGCACATAATGATATGGAATTAAAAGTAGTAATATCAGTTGAAATTGTTGGTGTGAGCTACCTTTATTGGAGTGCATCATGTCCTCACTTACTTGCTATTACTTGCTTACTGTTATTAGCTTGGCACAACCCTGGCTCAGGCAAAAAAAAAAAAGAATTAAAAGCTAAAAATAAAAGAAGAAAAGACAGCAATCCAGCTCCCTGGAATCCACAAAGGTTGATGGTAGCTTCTGCCACCCTGCCTTCTCCTTCAACTGTGTCTCTTTTATGCAGCACTAAGCATTCCTGAATGTATCTGAAATTGATTGCAGCAAATAAAATTGCTTTAAACAAGTGCAAGCAGTGCAGAATACATAAAATACAATCACATTTGTATATTAGCATCTTTTCCAGTTCATAAAAAGCATGTTCTTTGTCATTATCAGAATAGCTGGTAGCATTAGCTTCTGGAATATTATTTTTTCAGTTGTCAGACCTATGTTGCTGTACTTGCTTTTTAAAATAATCCAAGGACTTTCTAGTGAACAAATCTTTAAAGTGATTTTCCCAGCTAGTCAAGCCTTCAGTTCCTGACCCCCATACATAATTAATGTGAATGAAATACATTTGCTAAGGGAAAAAAATATTACAATGGCATTGATTTTAATGGAAATAGAATTTATGTAAGAAGAATTCTACATAGCATAGAATGTTACAATGCCAGTGGTTCCAGACATGTGCATTAGCCAAACAGACATAAAGAAGTGAAGGCTGCAGGGGAAAGGGTGTATCACTACAAGTGACGCACTCAGTGGTGCCATTCAGTGATTGTGCACCACATAGGACAACTATGTCATAAATGACAAATCAGGTACAGTGCAAAAATGCATCAAGGAAATATTCTATCTTCTTAATAGTTTATTTTCTATTGACATTCATGAAATTCAAATTGATAGAGACTAAAGGGTACGCCCACCCCCAAAACTAAACTGCCGGCATAGCCGTACAATAAGGAGTTAGTAGACAAAATAAACTGTTCCTTTGTGTCTTACACACATACCTTCTTAACCACATAGGCATAAATGATTCTCAAGTACATTATACTCCTCTGGCTATTTTTTTATTTTCTTTATTATTTTTCAACATTTTTATAAACATTTTATGGGTACCGGAAGAGACACTCGTGCAGCTGCCGCAAGCCTATTTACCAGAGGCTGCGCTGCTGTGCGCACATAAGTATTTAATGTGAGCAGATAGCTGGGGTTAAATACTTACGCACAGCCTCTGGTAAATTTGCTACAGGAGATTTGCCCAGAGCAAGTGCGGCTCAATGTGAATCTCCCTGCTGGGGTAGTATTTATAAAGGATTGGATTTGCTATACTGCTTCTTTATAGCACAACTATCCCAGCCACCAGCAAATACAACACAGAATATCAACTGTGGTGCAAAATACCAATGCTGTAATGGAGTAACAACAGGCGGAAGGGCCAGAAGGGAAAAAGGGCCTGAGATGCACTCCCCAAACCCTCCACGATCAGCTGTTTAAAAGACCGGAACTAAACAGGCAGAAGTCACTGCACAGTTCCGTTTTTTTAAACAGCTGATTGCATGTATCTTTACTGCATAAGTGTGAACAGCTGTTTAAAAACAAGTGATCGCAGAGCTTCAGGGGAGATTAAGGCCCAGATAGCAAGGAGCTATTGATTAACCCTTTCACTGCCAGGAGAATTTCATTTTTTTTTACGTTAACTGCCAGAAGAATTTTCAGGATTTTGCCCTTAATCGCTTTAGACTAATTTTACAGTAGGAAACCTTGCAGTAAATCAGGAATATTATACATTGTTTTTTTCAGCACAAAGTGTACTTTAACATGGTAACAAAATTTTGTAACTTTTCTGGAAATTTTACTGGAATTATGGGTAAAATATGTAAAAAAACTGAAAAATTTGCAAATTTTCATGGATTTTTCCCATTTTTACTTATAGTTATCTTAAGGTTACACACAAAAATCTTACTGTTTCTAAAAGCTCTGATACTCCTGAGTACAACGATACCAGATATATGTAGGTACCCGACTTTTCCTGTACAGGAGACCCCCCAAACTAAAACTGCACCTTCAAGAATATTACACCAAATTAAAATGTATAACCACTACTGACAGTTAACATAGAATATCTACCAAATTAACTAAAATATCCCCACAAGTGAGATATTTTTAGAAACTACACACCCGCAGGATTTTACGAGTGAGGTAAGTTTCGATCAAAATGCAGATACCCAGGCGCAGCTCTTCGTCCAATTGTAAGTTATTTTCTCACATTTTCCTTTTTTTCCTCAACTGTAAAATCAGAGACAAAATCAAATGCGAATTTCAGCTAAAAACTGTGGAGGAAAGTTCAAACGCATCTCAAATATGAAAGCCTAACCCCTCCCGAATAAAACGGTATGCCACATTCATAGGTGTACTCAGAGACATGGCTACCAACTAACCCAGAGCGTGACCAGTGCCAAATGTCAGTAGCAGCAAAAAAAAATTAGCCAGTTTTGTATTTGAACAGTCTGCAGTTTTTCCACAAAACACCCCCCCCAACTCAAAAATACCCCCCACAAACTATATATTCCTGAAATCTGCACACCTTTAGCTATGTAACACTGTAGTTTGTTCATTCATACCATCAATGGTGTGGGCGCAGTTCTTCGTAGAAGTTCCCATTTGTCTGAAAAAATGAACAAAAAACAACTTCAAAAGGTAAAAATCATGCCAAAACCTCATGGAATCTAAAACAAAGTTACTAAATATCAATCTCCCAAATGTCCTGAATGAAACGGTATGCCATATGTGTGGTTAAACACGCGGACGTGGAAGCGAAAAGCCACAAAGTGAGACAATGCACGATGGCTCAGAAACAGCGAAAATATTTAGCCAACTCCGAATTTGGACAGTCTGCAGTTTTTTTCCACAAAACACCCCCGTAACTAAGAAATAACCCCCACAAACTATATATTCCTGAAATGTACACACCTTCAGCTATGTAACACTGTAGTTTGTTCATTCATACCATCAATGGTGTGGGCGCAGTTCTTCGTAGAAGTTCGCATTTGTCTGAAAAAATGACAGGGCGAAACACTGTGCAAAGGGTTGACGCAACAGCCTGCGGGGATAATAAGAAGGGGGGAGATGGGGGAATTCACTGGCCCCAAACCTCATGGAATCTAAACAAAGCTACAAATATCATCTCCCAATGTCCTGAATCAAACGGTATGCCATATGTGTGGTTACACACGCGAACGTGGAAGCGAAAAGCCACAAAGTGAGACAATGCACGATGGCACAGAAACAGCAGCGAAAATATTTAGCCAACTCCGAATTTGGACAGTCTGCAGTTTTTCCACAAACACACCCTATAACTCAGAAATACCCCCAAAAACTAACTATATCCTGAAATCTACACCATTCAGCTATGTAGCACTGTAGTTTGTCATTCATACCATCAATGGTGTGGGCGCAGTTCTTCATAGAATTTCGCATTCTACACAATTTTCTGGAAAATAGAGAAAAAATACATTTCAAAGTTACAAAATCACACCAAAACCCATGTATGTAAAAAAACTTAACTCAAATATATCTCCTAAATGTCCTGAATCAAACAGAATGCCATATGTGTGTTACACACACGGACGTGGAAGCCACTAGTCAAAATGAAAACATGCGCATTGAGCCAATACCACATGTCATTTCCAGATTTTTCAAACTGAACACCCTTCTAACTGAATACCCCCCAAACAATATTTCTATAACTGTCTAACCTTCCCATGTCCTGTAGTTTGTTCATTCATACCATCAATGGTGTGGCGCAGTTCTTCGTAGAATTTCCCATTTGTCTGAAAAAATGAACAAAAAACAACTTCAAAAGGAAAAATCATGCCAAAACCTCATGATCTAAAAAAGTTACTAAATATCAATCTCCCAAATGTCCTGAATCAAACGGTATGCCATATGTTGGTGTTACCACGCGGACGTGGAAGCGAAAGCCACAAAGTGAGACAATGCACGATGGCTCAGAAACAGCGAAAATATTTAGCCAACTCCGAATTTGGACATCTGCAGTTTTTTCCCACAAACACCCCCGTAACTAGAAATAACCCCCACAAACTATATATTCCTGAAATTAACACACCTTCAGCTAGTGTAACACTGTAGTTTGTTCATTCATACCATCAATGGTGTGGGCGCGTTCTTCGTAGAAGTTCGCATTTGTCTGAAAAAATGAACAAAAACAACTTCAAAGGTAGAAATCATGCCAAAACCTCATGTAATCTAAAACAAAGTACTAAATCCAATCTCCCAAATGTCCTGAATCAAACGGTATGCCATATGTGTGGTTACCACAGCGGACGTGGAAGCGAAAAGCCAAAGTGAGACAATGCACGATGGCAAGAAACAGCGAAAATATTTAGCCAACTCCGAATTTGACAGTCTGCAGTTTTTTCCACAAAACACCCTAATAACTCAGAAATCCCCCCCACAAACTATATATTCCTGAAATCTACCCACCTTCAGCTATGTAGCACTGTATTTTGTTCATTCATACCACAATGGTGTGGGCGCAGTTCTTCATAGAATTTCGCATTTCTACACATTTTCTGAAAAATAGAGAAAAATACATTTCAAAGTTAAAAATCACACCAAACCCCATGTATGTAAAAAAACTTACAAATATCAATCTCCAAATGTCCTGAATCAAACAGAATGCCATATGTGTGTTTACACACACGGACGTGGAAGCGACTAGTCAAATGTAAACAATGCGCAGTGAGCCATAACAGCATTTTCCCAGATTTTTCAAACTGACACCCCCTAACATGGAAATACCCCCCAAAAACTATATATCTCCAGAATCTACATACCTTCAGCCATGTAACCTGTAGTTTGTTCATTCATACCATCAATGTGTGGGCGCACTTCTTCGTAGAAGTTCCAATTTGCTGAAAAAATGAACAAAAAAACAACTTCAAAGTAAAAATCATCCAAAACCTCATGGAATCTAAAAAAATTACTAAATATCAATCTCCCAAATGTCCGGAATCAAACAGTATGCCATATGTGTGGTTACACACGCGGACTGTGAGCGAAAAGCCACAAGTGAGACAATGCACGAGGCTCAGAAACAGCGAAAATTTTAGCCAACTCCGAATTTGGACAGTCCTGCAGTTTTTTCCAACAAACACCCCCGAACTAGAAATACCCCCACAAACTATAATTCCTGAAATCTACACACCTTCAGCTATGTAACAGTAGTTTTCATTCATACCATCAATGGTGTGGGCGCAGTTCTCGTAGAAGTTCCCATTTGTCTGAAAAAATGAACAAAAAACAACTTCAAAAGGTAAAATCATGCCAAAACCTCATGGAATCTAAAAAAAAGTTCTAAATATCAATCTCCCAAATGTCCTGAATCAAACAGTATGCCATATGTGTGGTTAACACGCGGACGTGGAAGCGAAAAGCCACAAAGTGAGACAATGCACGATGGCTCAGAAACAGCGAAAATATTTAGCCACTCCGAATTTGGACAGTCTCAGTTTTTTCCACAAAACACCCCCGTAACTTAGAAATAACCCCCACAACTATATATTCCTGAAATTACACACCTTCAGCTATGTACACTGTAGTTTGTTCATTCATACCATCATGTGTGGGCGCAGTTCTTCGTAGAAGTTCCCATTTTCTGAAAAAATGAACAAAAAACAACTTCAAAAGGTAAAAATCATGCCAAAACCTCATGGAATCTAAAAAAAGTTACTAAATATCAATCTCCCAAATGTCCTGAATCAAACAGTATGCCATATGTGTGGTTAAACGCGGACGTGGAAGCGAAAAGCCACAAAGTGAGACAATGCACGATGCTCAGAAACACGAAAATATTAGCCAACTCCGAATTTGGACAGTCTGCAGTTTTTTCCACAAAACACCCCCGTAACTTGAAATAACCCCCACAAACTATATATTCCTGAAATTTACACACCTTCACTATGTAACACTGAGTTTGTTCATTCATACCATCAATGGTGGGCGCAGTTCTTCGTAGAAGTTCCCATTTGTCTGAAAAAATGAACAAAAAACAACTTCAAAAGGTAAAACATGCCAAACCTCATGGAATCTAAAAAAAGTTACAAATATCAATCTCCCAAATGTCCTGAATCAAACAGTATGCCATATGTGTGGTTAAACACGCGGACGTGGAAGCAAAGCCACAAAGTGAGACAAATGCACGATGGCTCAGAAACAGCGAAAATATTTAGCCAACTCCGAATTTGGACAGTCTGCAGTTTTTCCACAAAACACCCCCGTAACTTATAAATAACCCCCACAAACTATATATTCCTGAAATTTACACACCTTCAGCTATGTAACACTGTAGTTTGTTCATTCATACCATCAATGGTGTGGGCGCAGTTCTTCGTAGAAGTTTGCATTTGTCTGAAAAAATGAACAAAAAACAACTTCAAAAGGTAGAAATCATGCCAAAACCTCATGTAATCTAAAACAAAGTTACTAAATATCAATCTCCCAAATGTCCTGAATCAAACGGTATGCCATATGTGTGGTTACACACGCGGACGTGGAAGCGAAAAGCCACAAAGTGAGACAATGCACGATTGCACAGAAACAGCGAAAATATTTAGCCAACTCCGAATTTGGACAGTCTGCAGTTTTTTCCACAAAACACCCTAATAACTCAGAAATACCCCCCACAAACTATATATTCCTGAAATCTACACACCTTCAGCTATGTAGCACTGTAGTTAGTTCATTCATACCATCAATGGTGTGGGCGCAGTTCTTCATAGAATTTCGCATTTCTACACAATTTTCTGGAAAAATAGAGAAAAATACATTTCAAAGTTACAAAATCACACCAAAACCCCATGTAATGTAAAAAAAACTTACCAAATATCAATCTCCTAAATGTCCTGAATCAAACAGAATGCCATATGTGTGGTTACACACACGGACGTGGAAGCGACTAGTCAAAATGTAAAACAATGCGCAGTGAGCCAATAACAGCATTTTCCCAGATTTTTCAAACTGAACACCCCTCTAACATGGAAATACCCCCGCAAAACTATATATTCTCAGAATCTACATACCTTCAGCCATGTAACGCTGTAGTTTGTTCATTCATACCATCAATGGTGTGGGCGCACTTCTTCGTAGAAGTTCCCATTTGTCTGAAACAATGAACAAAAAACAACTTCAAAAGGTAAAAATCATGCCAAAACCTCATGGAATCTACAAAAAATTACTAAATATCAATCTCCCAAATGTCCTGAATCAAACAGTATGCCATATGTGTGGTTAAACACGCGGACGTGGAAGCGAAAAGCCACAAAGTGAGACAATGCACGATGGCTCAGAAACAGCGAAAATATTTAGCCAACTCCGAATTTGGACAGTCTGCAGTTTTTTCCACAAAACACCCC